>AVPN01001955.1:3380-16059 GCA_000695325.1 Pleurobrachia bachei | reverse complement strand
ATTCTTGTACTTTAGTGCACGAGCCTGCGAGTGACACTAAGTGTAACTACTTCACGAGCCTTCGAGTGATGTAGTTTTACTTTTTGACCGAGCCTGCCAGGTCTAAAAGTGTAAGAATCTGTCCGTTTTGATGAATTGCAATTCCTGAAAATAAAATCTACGAGTCTCAATTTGTCCATATTTAACACATCAACTTATTTCTTTTTGAATCTAAGATATGAGTTATGACATTTGCAGCGTTAACACCAACTCGGATTGAAAATGGTAGAAGAAACATCCTATTGGATCTATGTAAAAATCTAAAAAACGTTCCACTCTCTATACATACACAAATGAGCCATAATGGATCTTGCAAATCAGATGGCTCATAGACGTATGAAATGCTCATCAGTGTACGAACAGAGAGTGGCATATCTGGTGTTCTAACATATTAATTAGAGTAGCTAAGAAACTAGCTCTTTCTTTCTGAGGTACAATTTGTGCCATTGACATAATATGATCGGCAAAAGCAATTTCTGAACAGAAAAAATATTCTAGGCAAAGTTTAGGCAAGGGGTACCACTGACATAATTTAACGGCCAAAAATTATATATTGCAGTTTCTTTTTGAATCTAAGATATGACATTTGCAGCGTTAACACCAACTCGGATTGAAAATGGTAGAAGAAACATCCTATTGGATCTATGTAAAAAATCTAAAAAACGTTCCACTCTCTATACATACACAAATGAGCTATAATGGATATTGCAAATCAGATGGCTCATAGATGTATGAAATGCTCATCAGTGTACGAACAGAGAGTGTCATATCTGGTGTTCTAACATATTAATTAGAGTAGCTAAGAAACTAGCTCTCGGAACCTTAGGCAGGTTTGAGTTGCATTTTATTGAGGAAAATAGCCCTTTTTGGTATCTGAGGCAAGCAAAAGTGAAACGAAATGCATCGTAACGAACGCGACTAACAAACACGACATGCAGAATACACCCTGTGCTCAAAGAGCATTTTTTGGCCGATGAGATGTTGGTTACTAAGGTAACTAGGCCAGTTGCTATGGTAACCGAAGCAGTTGCTATGGTGACCGAAGCAGTTGCTGTGGTAACCAAAACAGTTGCTATGGCAACAAAGGCAGGAGACCCAAGTTGGTTAACAAGTGCTTCAACGTTAACCGCATCTCAACTTGAGTCACTAGTGTGACAGTAGTTTCATGCTTAGAAGACATTCAACCACTTCATGGCATGGCTCTAGGGTGCCCAAAATGATTTCAGGTGATAGTGGGAAGTGCTATCAGCGAGTAATTGCGTGCCACAATGTGTGTTAATCATTTCCTTTTTGGAATCAACGAATCGTTAGATGAAAGTTTTATGAAGGAGCAGACTGGTTGTTAGGCATCGTCCGTTACGGATGGACGGACGGACACTTTTAGTTAACTACACAATCTGCTGATTTATAAACCCTGAATGATCGTTTTAGCACGTGTGTGCTAAAAACATCATCCCGGGTGATTGCCTTCGGCAATCACCCGGGCAGGGAAAAAATGTAGCTGTAGTTTGGTAATGAGACCAGGCTGGGTCAGAGAGACAGTTCAGACTTCAGTGATAACTGTGAGGTCATGTGTGCTAGAAATCGGAACCTTAGGCAGGTTTGAGTTGCATTTTATTGAGGAAAATAGCCCTTTTTGGTATCTGAGGCAAGCAAAAGTGAAACGAAATGCAACCTAACGAACGAGTAAACGGTCGTTTAATCATGAATCAAAGATAGAGCAAGTTGCCAGCGATCAGTGGCTGCGGATAGGGTACTGGAGGCGTGGGGAAACTAGAGATCAGAGAACTAAACAAAGGATAAACCACTGTAAAGTGTAAACGGTAAATTACATTGTTGTAACGCGAGAAACTTTCAACTTTTATATCATATATTTAATATATATAATATATATGTATATGAAATATATTCCATCTAAATTTCACTATATCTAATGCAAATTTGACGGAAATGTGACACCATATCGTCAGTGTGACGGCGTGACACATATAATAGGTGTCACGTATCACAAGTGCTAGACAACTGCTTGCGACTAGAGGGGTCACATCGGAGAGCGGGACAGAGAGAGGGACATAGAGATCAGAGACAGAGAGAGGGACAGAGAAAACATGGAAACAGATCCTAATTGATTTGCGATCGGTACGATCGCCCCAGTTTTGCTAGTATAGTTAAACAATGATGTTGGTAATAAACAATCAATACATAAAAACAGACATGCTCAAACACTAACTAATACAAAAGGTTGGGGTAAATAATGGGTCGTGTGAACAGGGGGTGAAGTGTGAATGTAAGGCTTCCACAACGTCCCCGTTTCATATTTCGTTCACACGTGACAACGATCGTCAAGAGAGGCTCGCACACACAGTTATTAATCATTCTCTGCATCATCAATGATGTCAACGGTCTCGAAATCAGCTTCAAGTTTATCAAATGGATCAGGAATAGCAATGATGGTGCTGATTTCATTCAAAATATTTTACATAAAGCTATTTATATCGGATAAGTTTTAAAAATCAAAATTTGGAATAAAAGCATGTAGATATCTACTTCAATGGTTTTTATATCATCTGAAAGTTAGCACTGTGATTTTTATATGTCAGCTTTCTATATGTGAAGTCATGTGATTTATGTATCACTGATACATAAATCACAGCACTATCATCTTTCTGATGGTTTTTATACTTATGAAATTGACTAACTTAAATCGGATCTAGAGCCGTATCAGTGATAACTGATAACGGGTAGATTCGAACGAGCAGATCTCCACTGGAGAGAGGAAATCACTATAAAACCTAAAAAGGTTACATAAAATATCACGGCGTGCCCCAGGGTAGTTTAACATTTATTTTGGTAACCGCCTCCAATTCCGGTTGTAACTGTTAGGGAAGACCTTCCTGAAGTGTGGGAATACTCAGCACAATGTGTTATTTTTCTTACTGTTAATTTAAATCCGATTTTCGCTTAGCTTACTTTTAGAATCACAACGGGGGAACACAGAAACGGGGGAAACTTAGAAACGGGGAAAACTCAGAAATGTGCTCCTCGTGCCAGCTGAGTTCTTCTTCCAATTATGGCACCGATCTCTTGCAGTTGAACTGATACTCTCACTTTGCCAGAGACCTTACCGGACTCAACTATGGCACCGGGTTCTTGCAGTGCAACTGATCCCAGTTAATCTAATAATCTCACTTGAAATATGGTCCATCCCGAGGTTGAGTTACTAGCTTACTTAACCGAGGTCGCTGATGACCAATATAAATCACTCTTTCAATGTTTCTTACCAAAAACATTAGTTGAAAGTCTGGAGTAAAATGATCTCCTGATTGAGAGAATAATTAACGAGGTTCATTCCAGTCACAACAAGAATATCACTAAATGCATTATGTTTCATAATACATACTAATGCTATGTTTCCTCGCCAACTTAACCTTTCATTTCTAACACGAAGGCGGGAGAGACATTTTCGATCATTTATAAATCAAGCAAAAATGTCCCTGTGTTTTAGTAGCACTAAATTGTGCTCCACATTGCGGAATTGCGTGGCACACAATTCCTGAAAACGCTGTATGGCGGCACCATACCCCATTTGATTCGACAGTGCGCTCAGATCGGGTCGGCGGCGCCATACAGTGAAAACCTGGAGTGCCTCCAGTGCCACTCCGGTCTGGAGGATCCATACAGTTCTATAAAAACACCAGATCGTCAATTGCTGCCCCTACCAAAAAGCCTCAGAACAGAGCCCGGGTATGCCCATCATGATTACCTACAACTATGGCTCATGCAACTATGGCTCATAGAATCTATGAGCCATAGTTGTATGCATCTATGGCTCATAGATTCTATGAGCCATAGTTGCATGAGCCATAGTTGTAGGTAATCATGATGGGCATACCCGGGCTCTGTTCTGAGGCTTTTTGGTAGGGGCAGCAATTGACGATCTGGTGTTTTTATAGAACTGTATGGATCCTCCAGACCGGAGTGGCACTGGAGGCACTCCAGGTTTTCACTGTATGGCGCCGCCGACCCGATCTGAGCGCACTGTCGAATCAAATGGGGTATGGTGCCGCCATACAGCGTTTTCAGGAATTGTGTGCCACGCAATTCCGCAATGTGGAGCACAATTTAGTGCTACTAAAACACAGGGACATTTTTGCTTGATTTATAAATGATCGAAAATGTCTCTCCCGCCTTCGTGTTAGAAATGAAAGGTTAAGTTGGCGAGGAAACATAGCATTAGTATGTATTATGAAACATAATGCATTTAGTGATATTCTTGTTGTGACTGGAATGAACCTCGTTAATTATTCTCTCAATCAGGAGATCATTTTACTCCAGACTTTCAACTAATGTTTTTGGTAAGAAACATTGAAAGAGTGATTTATATTGGTCATCAGCGACCTCGGTTAAGTAAGCTAGTAACTCAACCTCGGGATGGACCATATTTCAAGTGAGATTATTAGATTAACTGGGATCAGTTGCACTGCAAGAACCCGGTGCCATAGTTGAGTCCGGTAAGGTCTCTGGCAAAGTGAGAGTATCAGTTCAACTGCAAGAGATCGGTGCCATAATTGGAAGAAGAACTCAGCTGGCACGAGGAGCACATTTCTGAGTTTTCCCCGTTTCTAAGTTTCCCCCGTTTCTGTGTTCCCCCGTTGTGATTCTAAAAGTAAGCTAAGCGAAAATCGGATTTAAATTAACAGTAAGAAAAATAACACATTGTGCTGAGTATTCCCACACTTCAGGAAGGTCTTCCCTAACAGTTACAACCGGAATTGGAGGCGGTTACCAAAATAAATGTTAAACTACCCTGGGGCACGCCGTGATATTTTATGTAACCTTTTTAGGTTTTATAGTGATTTCCTCTCTCCAGTGGAGATCTGCTCGTTCGAATCTACCCGTTATCAGTTATCACTGATACGGCTCTAGATCCGATTTAAGTTAGTCAATTTCATAAGTATAAAAACCATCAGAAAGATGATAGTGCTGTGATTTATGTATCAGTGATACATAAATCACATGACTTCACATATAGAAAGCTGACATATAAAAATCACAGTGCTAACTTTCAGATGATATAAAAACCATTGAAGTAGATATCTACATGCTTTTATTCCAAATTTTGATTTTTAAAACTTATCCGATATAAATAGCTTTATGTAAAATATTTTGAATGAAATCAGCACCATCATTGCTATTCCTGATCCATTTGATAAACTTGAAGCTGATTTCGAGACCGTTGACATCATTGATGATGCAGAGAATGATTAATAACTGTGTGTGCGAGCCTCTCTTGACGATCGTTGTCACGTGTGAACGAAATATGAAACGGGGACGTTGTGGAAGCCTTACATTCACACTTCACCCCCTGTTCACACGACCCATTATTTACCCCAACCTTTTGTATTAGTTAGTGTTTGAGCATGTCTGTTTTTATGTATTGATTGTTTATTACCAACATCATTGTTTAACTATACTAGCAAAACTGGGGCGATCGTACCGATCGCAAATCAATTAGGATCTGTTTCCATGTTTTCTCTGTCCCTCTCTCTGTCTCTGATCTCTCTGTCGTTGATCTCTCTGTCCCTCTCTCTCTGCCTCTGATCTCTATGTCTCTGATCTATCTGTCCCTGTCTCTCTGTCTCTGGTCTCTCTGTCTCGGATCTCTCTGTCCCTCTCTCTGTCTCTGATCTCTATGTCCCTCTCTCTGTCCCGCTCTCCGATGTGACCCCTCTAGTCGCAAGCAGTTGTCTAGCACTTGTGATACGTGACACCTATTATATGTGTCACGCCGTCACACTGACGATATGGTGTCACATTTCCGTCAAATTTGCATTAGATATAGTGAAATTTAGATGGAATATATTTCATATACATATATATTATATATATTAAATATATGATATAAAAGTTGAAAGTTTCTCGCGTTACAACAATGTAATTTACCGTTTACACTTTACAGTGGTTTATCCTTTGTTTAGTTCTCTGATCTCTAGTTTCCCCACGCCTCCAGTACCCTATCCGCAGCCACTGATCGCTGGCAACTTGCTCTATCTTTGATTCATGATTAAACGACCGTTTACTCGTTCGTTAGGTTGCATTTCGTTTCACTTTTGCTTGCCTCAGATACCAAAAAGGGCTATTCCTCAATAAAATGCAACTCAAATCTGTATCTAGTTCTCATTTCCATCACACATGACATCCCAGTTACCACTGAACTGTCTCTCTGGCCCAGCCTGGTCTCATTACCAAACTACAGCTACATTTTTTCCCTGCCCGGGTGATTGCCGAAGGCAATCACCCGGGATGATGTTTTTAGCACACACGTGCTAAAACGATCATTCAGGGTTTATAAATCAGCAGATTGTGTAGTTAACTAAAAGTGTCCGTCCGTCCATCCGTAACGGACGATGCCTAACAACCAGTCTGCTCCTTCATAAAACTTTCATCTAACGATTCGTTGATTCCAAAAAGGAAATGATTAACACACATTGTGGCACGCAATTACTCGCTGATAGCATCATCCTACTTGGTAAGTAACTGTCAATTTGACAGTCCCGAGAGGGTGGTATAGCTGTGTCTTCTTACTACCAAATATCTGTCTAATCACTCTTTACTCATACCCCCAGCACCAGTACTGAGACTGACAAATCAGCAGACTCTGAAAAACAGGGAAGTTCGACTGAGCAGCTTACAACACCAGATCATCCTACTTGGTAAGTAACTGTCAATTTGACAGTCCCGAGAGGGTGGTATAGCTGTGTCTTCTTACTACCAAATATCTGTCTAATCACTCTTTACTCATACCCCCAGCACCAGTACTGAGACTGACAAATCAGCAGACTCTGAAAAACAGGGAAGTTCGACTGAGCAGCTTACAACACCAGATCATCCTACTTGGTAAGTAACTGTCAATTTGACAGTCCCGAGAGGGTGGTATAGCTGTGTCTTCTTACTACCAAATATCTGTCTAATCACTCTTTACTCATACCCCCAGCACCAGTACTGAGACTGACAAATCAGCAGACTCTGAAAAACAGGGAAGTTCGACTGAGCAGCTTACAACACCAGATCATCCTACTTGGTAAGTAACTGTCAATTTGACAGTCCCGAGAGGGTGGTATAGCTGTGTCTTCTTACTACCAAATATCTGTCTAATCACTCTTTACTCATACCCCCAGCACCAGTACTGAGACTGACAAATCAGCAGACTCTGAAAAACAGGGAAGTTCGACTGAGCAGCTTACAACACCAGATCATCCTACTTGGTAAGTAACTGTCAATTTGACAGTCCCGAGAGGGTGGTATAGCTGTGTCTTCTTACTACCAAATATCTGTCTAATCACTCTTTACTCATACCCCCAGCACCAGTACTGAGACTGACAAATCAGCAGACTCTGAAAAACAGGGAAGTTCGACTGAGCAGCTTACAACACCAGATCATCCTACTTGGTAAGTAACTGTCAATTTGACAGTCCCGAGAGGGTGGTATAGCTGTGTCTTCTTACTACCAAATATCTGTCTAATCACTCTTTACTCATACCCCCAGCACCAGTACTGAGACTGACAAATCAGCAGACTCTGAAAAACAGGGAAGTTCGACTGAGCAGCTTACAACACCAGATCATCCTACTTGGTAAGTAACTGTCAATTTGACAGTCCCGAGAGGGTGGTATAGCTGTGTCTTCTTACTACCAAATATCTGTCTAATCACTCTTTACTCATACCCCCAGCACCAGTACTGAGACTGACAAATCAGCAGACTCTGAAAAACAGGGAAGTTCGACTGAGCAGCTTACAACACCAGATCATCCTACTTGGTAAGTAACTGTCAATTTGACAGTCCCGAGAGGGTGGTATAGCTGTGTCTTCTTACTACCAAATATCTGTCTAATCACTCTTTACTCATACCCCCAGCACCAGTACTGAGACTGACAAATCAGCAGACTCTGAAAAACAGGGAAGTTCGACTGAGCAGCTTACAACACCAGATCATCCTACTTGGTAAGTAACTGTCAATTTGACAGTCCCGAGAGGGTGGTATAGCTGTGTCTTCTTACTACCAAATATCTGTCTAATCACTCTTTACTCATACCCCCAGCACCAGTACTGAGACTGACAAATCAGCAGACTCTGAAAAACAGGGAAGTTCGACTGAGCAGCTTACAACACCAGATCATCCTACTTGGTAAGTAACTGTCAATTTGACAGTCCCGAGAGGGTGGTATAGCTGTGTCTTCTTACTACCAAATATCTGTCTAATCACTCTTTACTCATACCCCCAGCACCAGTACTGAGACTGACAAATCAGCAGACTCTGAAAAACAGGGAAGTTCGACTGAGCAGCTTACAACACCAGATCATCCTACTTGGTAAGTAACTGTCAATTTGACAGTCCCGAGAGGGTGGTATAGCTGTGTCTTCTTACTACCAAATATCTGTCTAATCACTCTTTACTCATACCCCCAGCACCAGTACTGAGACTGACAAATCAGCAGACTCTGAAAAACAGGGAAGTTCGACTGAGCAGCTTACAACACCAGATCATCCTACTTGGTAAGTAACTGTCAATTTGACAGTCCCGAGAGGGTGGTATAGCTGTGTCTTCTTACTACCAAATATCTGTCTAATCACTCTTTACTCATACCCCCAGCACCAGTACTGAGACTGACAAATCAGCAGACTCTGAAAAACAGGGAAGTTCGACTGAGCAGCTTACAACACCAGATCATCCTACTTGGTAAGTAACTGTCAATTTGACAGTCCCGAGAGGGTGGTATAGCTGTGTCTTCTTACTACCAAATATCTGTCTAATCACTCTTTACTCATACCCCCAGCACCAGTACTGAGACTGACAAATCAGCAGACTCTGAAAAACAGGGAAGTTCGACTGAGCAGCTTACAACACCAGATCATCCTACTTGGTAAGTAACTGTCAATTTGACAGTCCCGAGAGGGTGGTATAGCTGTGTCTTCTTACTACCAAATATCTGTCTAATCACTCTTTACTCATACCCCCAGCACCATTACTGAGACTGACAAATCAGCAGACTCTGAAAAACAGGGAAGTTCGACTGAGCAGCTTACAACACCAGATCATCCTACTTGGTAAGTAACTGTCAATTTGACAGTCCCGAGAGGGTGGTATAGCTGTGTCTTCTTACTACCAAATATCTGTCTAATCACTCTTTACTCATACCCCCAGCACCATTACTGAGACTGACAAATCAGCAGACTCTGAAAAACAGGGAAGTTCGACTGAGCAGCTTACAACACCAGATCATCCTACTTGGTAAGTAACTGTTAATTTGACAGTACCGAGAGGGTGGTATAGCTGTGTCTTCTTACTACCAAATATCTGTCTAATCACTCTTTACTCATACCCCCAGCACCAGTACTGAGACTGACAAATCAGCAGACTCTGAAAAACAGGGAAGTTCGACTGAGCAGCTTACAACACCAGATCATCCTACTTGGTAAGTAACTGTCAATTTGACAGTCCCGAGAGGGTGGTATAGCTGTGTCTTCTTACTACCAAATATCTGTCTAATCACTCTTTACTCATACCCCCAGCACCAGTACTGAGACTGACAAATCAGCAGACTCTGAAAAACAGGGAAGTTCGACTGAGCAGCTTACAACACCAGATCATCCTACTTGGTAAGTAACTGTTAATTTGACAGTACCGAGAGGGTGGTATAGCTGTGTCTTCTTACTACCAAATATCTGTCTAATCACTCTTTACTCATACCCCCAGCACCATTACTGAGACTGACAAATCAGCAGACTCTGAAAAACAGGGAAGTTCGACTGAGCAGCTTACAACACCAGATCATCCTACTTGGTAAGTAACTGTTAATTTGACAGTACCGAGAGGGTGGTATAGCTGTGTCTTCTTACTACCAAATATCTGTCTAATCACTCTTTACTCATACCCCCAGCACCAGTACTGAGACTGACAAATCAGCAGACTCTGAAAAACAGGGAAGTTCGACTGAGCAGCTTACAACACCAGATCATCCTACTTGGTAAGTAACTGTTAATTTGACAGTACCGAGAGGGTGGTATAGCTGTGTCTTCTTACTACCAAATATCTGTCTAATCACTCTTTACTCATACCCCCAGCACCAGTACTGAGACTGACAAATCAGCACACGCTGATAAACAGGGAAGTTCTACAGCACCAGATAATTCTCTCCAGAAAGTAAGTGATATCAGCGGTCAGTTATCCTCTTCACATCGGATCAGATCAGAACAATGGAGGATTTTTAAAAACTATATGTGATCTCATTTTACACTTTACCCCATAACAGACAAGAAAACGAAAACGTGATAGTGCTGACTGTCCATATTGCTCAACATTAATTGCTAATCAACACATGCGACACCTTCAACGGTGTAAGCTGGCTCCCTGGGTAAGACATTATATCAGATAATATGTATATAACTATTGTAGGATTTTATTATGCCTATAAGTTGTACCTGACAAGTGCAACAATAATCATTCGAGACCAAAGGTCGAGGCAGATTCTTGTACTTTAGTGCACGAGCCTGCGAGTGCCACTAAGTGTAACTATCTCAAGAGCCTGCGAGTGATTTAGTTTTACTTTTTGACCGAGCCTGCGAGGTCTAAAGTGTGAGAATCTGTTACATTATTGTTGAGTTCAGGTACAACGGAAATAGACATAATAAAATTACATAGTGAAAGACACTGTAGGCCGTAATAATTAGTGAGAGTGTAAGAGATAACGAGAGTGTGGGGCCGAGAGTCCGTAACTGTTATCTTGATCTTGGTGCTGCAATGGCTTGAGAGTGTGACATAAAGAAAGAGCGAGAGAGTTCGTACAAGCAGTGGTACCTAAAGATTTGAAGCATACCCCAAAATTTTACAATGGATATTATATTATGGATGTGGTGATGCATCGTAATTTGTGATCTGAGCTGGTGACGGGACATTTTGGAACCGTCAGTGCATGGTGCAATTTACTTGGTGTTTGATATAATGATTGATATAATGATTATAACTCCTATTTTCAGCCAGTTGATGAAAGAAAAAAGCATCTAAAATTTTGGGAGGATTTGTCAGTCTTTCAAGGAACAACAGGACCTGGGCATTGGCTATGCCCATCGTGTGGCACCTCAGGGACGAGAAAAAATGTTAGTGTAGATAATCATTGTACATTGTCATACATATGCACTAAGTTAATATCAGGTTTCTTGACAAATTTAGGAGAGTGGCTATAAAGAATTATTATAATGAGATCAGATCAGGATTTGATAGTGAGGAAACTAGAAAAATATCTGGCGAGGGCCGGGCTCGAACGGACAACCTCTGCATTACATATACATTGCTTTAACCTATTGAGGTTAGAGCAATGTACATGTAATGATCTCATTATAATAATTAACAATTAACCCTTCCACCCTGAGATCAGCCCGCTGTATGTTTCCCCTTCACTGTTGTATCTATCTTGTTCCTATAAAGAAATGTTTTTAACAAAAGCTTATATAATCAACAAAAATGAGTTTATGTGTAGCGAATGATAAGGTGGGTAATAATGTTATCAGCAGAAGAACCCCACTCACTCCAATTAAACCGCTTTGCCCACAAACCCCTCCATGTTCACATGGGAAATGTTTCACCAAGATTTTTAACAGGCAAGAAGACATCTCGAAAGAGTTCATGGTATAAACAGCAAAACAACGACGGGAAAACATATGAATCTGTTGTCCCAGTTCAGTAAAAAGAAAGGTTTGCTACTCGATGATACAGAGCTACACGATTTGTTATTTTCGAAGTGAGTAAACGCAATCAAATGAATATTTTTTATAGACGGCACTATTTACATGTAACCATATAATGGAGATAGGAAAGGACGCTGGTGTGTACCTCGAGTAATTACTTGGTTAATTACATATATTTTCTCAGCACTCTGTGTTACAGCACAGTTTTTCTTTGAACAGTTCTAATAGGGGTAATGTTCTCTTGATTTCTCTACGATTTCAGTGGGCTTCAAAATCAAAAAGAAAATAGTTTACGGCAAAAAGAATTATTTTTTTCAATTAAATATCTCATAAAAGATGACCCGCTAAGGCAATTGAACCGAATTATTTTCATCAAATATTCTTAGCTCTCCTTGCTATGCATATAACTTTTTTAGGTCGACCAATTCTTTGATTGTTATAAACTTATATAACATTATATATAAACATATTTCAGACCAGAGACTGACGATGAGGCCGAGGATTCAGAAACTCAACAATCTCCGCCAAGTCCTGCTACCGCAAAAGAGAGGTAAAGTAGCTGGCCCCAATTTACGGGGCAGGTCGGAGGAATCTCGACACGGTATAACAGTACTGTAATCAGGGTGTATTCTGCATGTATACCCTACCAGAAATTAGTTCGACGAGTCGATCGTTTCGTCGATCGATCGACCATCGTTATGGCGGTATACCGCCATAACTCAGCCATTTCTCAACCAATTTGCAAAATCTTGGGCTCATTGGAAAGAGGACATTGAGATCTATCAAATGCGCTCAAGAAAATCAAAATTGGCGCAAATTGCGCGGCGCAGCGGCACCGAATGAGTATTTTGCGCGCAATTGCGCTTTTTCGCCACTGCGCCGCGCAATTTGCGCCAAT
>AVPN01001952.1:3138-13168 GCA_000695325.1 Pleurobrachia bachei | reverse complement strand
TGCAGCCATTAATTCACTGTCGAGCAACTGTGCACCTGCCAGGGCTTTTTCAGTAACCCACCCGGCTTCGCCAGCTGGTTCTTTTCGCTCATTTCAACGTCAATAACACGATTGCCATGGCAACTAAATTAGTAACTATCGTAACTATTGGCAAATAACAGCTTTCGTCACATAAAGTGTTTTATGAAGGAGCAGTCGATCGCTTAGATACCGCCTAAAGAACGGTCATCACTTCGACGTTCATCTCCAACTTATAATAGAGACTAGCGCACCCATTGGTGGGTGCGCCTCAAGTAAAACCTTTTCGATAACCCACCCCGGCGAAGCCGGGTGTTTCTTTTCGCCCATTTCAAGGAGCAGTCTGTCGCTTAGATACCGCCTTTGCTTGCTGATGGTGAAGCACGTTCATCTTCAACTTATAATAGAGATTGTGAAAGCATGAAATTTGAGTAAACGATAATTAAATCTTGTGTTACTTTGTAAACAAAACTCACTTTTTTCAAGGAGCTCCTCTCGGGTCAAATGCGATATAGGCTCTCGTTTTACCAAACAATTATCTTGAAGGACAAAATCGTCATAAACGTTACTCTCAAAGCTTGGCGTTTGCAGGCCTCCCGATGACCACTGATACTGAAATATATTAATCTCTTACCTATAATTATTTAGAAATGAACGGATCACTATATATCAAGGATAATGTATTAATTATGCACTATACTGTTGTAGACATCACCCACTCACTTCATACACACACGACACCCATACACGTGATCAAGTCTGTACCACAGGATTTCGATCACCGGCTGTATTACAGCACGAGATCAGAGAGAGCCGTCACTAGTATCGTGCAAGGATCCGAAGATCATGATAACAATTAATATGACGTGATCAACTGCTATAGCCCAACTGTTCAGTCTGAGAATTCTGATATAAAGATATTATTTGCCGTACTGTGTTATGAGGTAACTCCAACCCCCCAGTTTCATCTCCTTGTTTAACATGGGAGTTACCAAGGGAATCCACTGAGTTCGATCAATCTGGGCACATACCCACACAGTACTATTCGAATTGGCTTATCTTTATATCAGGAATCTCAGATAGCAACAAACCTTGTGTTTTATTGCGAACTGGACAGATTGAACGTATAGACAGGGCTCTTATTATCAGCAGGTCTCACATATCATGGATAATGTTTTTAATTATGCACTATACTGCTGTAGACATCACCCACTCACTTCATACACACACAACACCCACACACGTGATCAAGTCTGTACCACAGGATTTCGATCACCGGCTGTATTACAGCACGAGATCAGAGAGAGCCGTCACTAGTATCGTGCAAGGATCCGAAGATCATGATAACATTATCATGATCTTCGGATCCTTGCACGATACTAGTGACGGCTCTCTCTCGTGCTGTAATACAGCCGGTGATCGAAATCCTGTGGTACAGACTTGATCACGTGTGTGGGTGTTGTGTGTGTATGAAGTGAGTGGGTGATGTCTACAGCAGTATAGTGCATAATTAAAACATTATCCATGATATGTGAGACCTGCTGATAATAAGAGCCCTGTCTATACGTTCAATCTGTCCAGTTCGCAATAAAACACAAGGTTTGTTGCTATCTGAGATTCCTGATATAAAGATAAGCCAATTCGAATAGTACTGTGTGGGTATGTGCCCAGATTGATCGAACTCAGTGGATTCCCTTGGTAACTCCCATGTTAAACAAGGAGATGAAACTGGGGGGTTGGAGTTACCTCATAACACAGTACGGCAAATAATATCTTTATATCAGAATTCTCAGACTGAACAGTTGGGCTATAGCAGTTGATCACGTCATATTAATTGTTATCATGATCTTCGGATCCTTGCACGATACTAGTGACGGCTCTCTCTCGTGCTGTAATACAGCCGGTGATCGAAATCCTGTGGTACAGACTTGATCACGTGTGTGGGTGTTGTGTGTGTATGAAGTGAGTGGGTGATGTCTACAGCAGTATAGTGCATAATTAAAACATTATCCATGATATGTGAGACCTGCTGATAATAAGAGCCCTGTCTATACGTTCAATCTGTCCAGTTCGCAATAAAACACAAGGTTTGTTGCTATCTGAGATTCCTGATATAAAGATAAGCCAATTCGAATAGTACTGTGTGGGTATGTGCCCAGATTGATCGAACTCAGTGGATTCCCTTGGTAACTCCCATGTTAAACAAGGAGATGAAACTGGGGGGTTGGAGTTACCTCATAACACAGTACGGCAAATAATATCTTTATATCAGAATTCTCAGACTGAACAGTTGGGCTATAGCAGTTGATCACGTCATATTAATTGTTATCATGATCTTCGGATCCTTGCACGATACTAGTGACGGCTCTCTCTCGTGCTGTAATACAGCCGGTGATCGAAATCCTGTGGTACAGACTTGATCACGTGTGTGGGTGTTGTGTGTGTATGAAGTGAGTGGGTGATGTCTACAGCAGTATAGTGCATAATTAAAACATTATCCATGATATGTGAGACCTGCTGATAATAAGAGCCCTGTCTATACGTTCAATCTGTCCAGTTCGCAATAAAACACAAGGTTTGTTGCTATCTGAGATTCCTGATATAAAGATAAGCCAATTCGAATAGTACTGTGTGGGTATGTGCCCAGATTGATCGAACTCAGTGGATTCCCTTGGTAACTCCCATGTTAAACAAGGAGATGAAACTGGGGGGTTGGAGTTACCTCATAACACAGTACGGCAAATAATATCTTTATATCAGAATTCTCAGACTGAACAGTTGGGCTATAGCAGTTGATCACGTCATATTAATTGTTATCATGATCTTCGGATCCTTGCACGATACTAGTGACGGCTCTCTCTCGTGCTGTAATACAGCCGGTGATCGAAATCCTGTGGTACAGACTTGATCACGTGTGTGGGTGTTGTGTGTGTATGAAGTGAGTGGGTGATGTCTACAGCAGTATAGTGCATAATTAAAACATTATCCATGATATGTGAGACCTGCTGATAATAAGAGCCCTGTCTATACGTTCAATCTGTCCAGTTCGCAATAAAACACAAGGTTTGTTGCTATCTGAGATTCCTGATATAAAGATAAGCCAATTCGAATAGTACTGTGTGGGTATGTGCCCAGATTGATCGAACTCAGTGGATTCCCTTGGTAACTCCCATGTTAAACAAGGAGATGAAACTGGGGGGTTGGAGTTACCTCATAACACAGTACGGCAAATAATATCTTTATATCAGAATTCTCAGACTGAACAGTTGGGCTATAGCAGTTGATCACGTCATATTAATTGTTATCATGATCTTCGGATCCTTGCACGATACTAGTGACGGCTCTCTCTCGTGCTGTAATACAGCCGGTGATCGAAATCCTGTGGTACAGACTTGATCACGTGTGTGGGTGTTGTGTGTGTATGAAGTGAGTGGGTGATGTCTACAGCAGTATAGTGCATAATTAAAACATTATCCATGATATGTGAGACCTGCTGATAATAAGAGCCCTGTCTATACGTTCAATCTGTCCAGTTCGCAATAAAACACAAGGTTTGTTGCTATCTGAGATTCCTGATATAAAGATAAGCCAATTCGAATAGTACTGTGTGGGTATGTGCCCAGATTGATCGAACTCAGTGGATTCCCTTGGTAACTCCCATGTTAAACAAGGAGATGAAACTGGGGGGTTGGAGTTACCTCATAACACAGTACGGCAAATAATATCTTTATATCAGAATTCTCAGACTGAACAGTTGGGCTATAGCAGTTGATCACGTCATATTAATTGTTATCATGATCTTCGGATCCTTGCACGATACTAGTGACGGCTCTCTCTCGTGCTGTAATACAGCCGGTGATCGAAATCCTGTGGTACAGACTTGATCACGTGTGTGGGTGTTGTGTGTGTATGAAGTGAGTGGGTGATGTCTACAGCAGTATAGTGCATAATTAAAACATTATCCATGATATGTGAGACCTGCTGATAATAAGAGCCCTGTCTATACGTTCAATCTGTCCAGTTCGCAATAAAACACAAGGTTTGTTGCTATCTGAGATTCCTGATATAAAGATAAGCCAATTCGAATAGTACTGTGTGGGTATGTGCCCAGATTGATCGAACTCAGTGGATTCCCTTGGTAACTCCCATGTTAAACAAGGAGATGAAACTGGGGGGTTGGAGTTACCTCATAACACAGTACGGCAAATAATATCTTTATATCAGAATTCTCAGACTGAACAGTTGGGCTATAGCAGTTGATCACGTCATATTAATTGTTATCATGATCTTCGGATCCTTGCACGATACTAGTGACGGCTCTCTCTCGTGCTGTAATACAGCCGGTGATCGAAATCCTGTGGTACAGACTTGATCACGTGTGTGGGTGTTGTGTGTGTATGAAGTGAGTGGGTGTTGTCTACAGCAGTATAGTGCATAATTAAAACATTATCCATGATATGTGAGACCTGCTGATAATAAGAGCCCTGTCTATACGTTCAATCTGTCCAGTTCGCAATAAAACACAAGGTTTGTTGCTATCTGAGATTCCTGATATAAAGATAAGCCAATTCGAATAGTACTGTGTGGGTATGTGCCCAGATTGATCGAACTCAGTGGATTCCCTTGGTAACTCCCATGTTAAACAAGGAGATGAAACTGGGGGGTTGGAGTTACCTCATAACACAGTACGGCAAATAATATCTTTATATCAGAATTCTCAGACTGAACAGTTGGGCTATAGCAGTTGATCACGTCATATTAATTGGGATCACTGTATACACATGTCTATACATGTTTCATGATGCCCCACTAGGAGGCACCAATCGTCAGTAGGCAGAGATCAAAATGACAATGAATTGGGATAAAGTATGACTCCTTCATAAAACATGTCAGTCAAACGTTCCTAGTTTAGAATTAGTAGCTCAATTTCGTCATATCTTTGTATCTTGGACATCTAGATTCCCCAGTTTCAAAGTACTTCAACCATTTCCCTTTCTTGGAGTGTGTAATCTGTATTTATTTTGATCATATTTCCTCAAAACCAGACGTCGTACGTGTCCTCAGATCCACGAGAGAGCTCAACAACAAATAAATTGGAGGAGCATTGCATATTAGCATATTTAGTGGATTGATGACAAGATAGAAATCTTGTCCCGTGGTCCGAGATCAACAGAGAGCTCAAGTATGGGGTTAAAGTGCGTTTCAAACGACTTGACCTGAGATTCCTGGAAATTGGAGTATTGCGTGTTGTATTTACTAAGAGAGATCCTCAATTTCCAGGAATCTCAGGTCAAGTCGTTTGAAACGCACTTTAGCCAGCGAGCATACATATATAAGTTTTTTGCTAAAAATTATCTTATTCAAATTTGCGTACTTGATTCGTCAGTGTGACGACGTGATTCTTAGGTATCACATATCACAACTGCTTGAGAACTTCTTGTGAACTTGAGGGATCACATAACGTGACAACAATAGCAGATACGCTTACTTTTCATTAGAACAAGATATATGATTGTTGAAGAAGCCTCAACTACCTGGGTATAGATTTCAGAAAGTAGTGTGCCAAGCATGTTTGGTGGTGGGTCTTCAAGGCCAAGATCCTGGACACTGCTCACTTCAGAGCAGGTGCTAAACCTATCTTCCTCACCCACGTATGTCATCCTCCTTATCTCGCTCTTTATTTCACATTGCAAGAGAGAATAATTAGAATTATTTTCATATTTTCATATTAAACTTGAGATGTATGGAAAGAGCTTGATTCCCTCTTTCCAAAAAGCCTAAGATAAAGCAATTTGGCCAAGAAATAGCTGAGTTATGGCCAAAAACGTCTAAATTTGGTGCCAAAAAGCGGGTGACTTTACCGCCAACCCACGCAACCACACGCTTGAGGCCGTTTTACAGGTGCACACTAGCAAAAATGTTTTAACGTTTTCTGCAATCACACGGCCAAATTGATTGGAATGCGCTGCAATCCCCTCATGCGTGCCACCCCGAAACGAGGGGAATGCCGCGTGCACGTTTGGCCTGAGCGCTGACAGAGCTCACGGGCGGCGTTAAAATCTGGGTGTTTGCGCAAAATGGCCTCTGCTAGCACGCGACCACCCCGCCTAATCTCAGCTCAAGGCAGTCCGTGCATTACGTCAAGTCAACGGAATGTAATTTAATGTACCAAATCACCAAATCAGTAGATATTCTATGTTCTTAATCACACGTTTAATTTCCTTTCTATCTTCCTTCTTTCTTTCTGACATTTACACAATGTCTCTCTGTCTCTGTCTCTGTCTCTGTCTCTGTCTAAAAAAAAAAAAAAAAAAAAAAAAAAAAAAAAAAAAAAAAAAAAAAAAAAAAAAAAAAAAAAAAAAAAAAAAAAAAAAAAAAAAAAAAAAAAAAAAAAAAAAAAAAAAAAAAAAAAAAAAAAAAAAAAAAAAAAAAAAAAAAAAAAAAAAAAAAAAAAAAAAAAAAAAAAAAAAAAAAAAAAAAAAAAAAAAAAAAAAAAAAAAAAAAAAAAAAAAAAAAAAAAAAAAAAAAAAAAAAAAAAAAAAAAAAAAAAAAAAAAAAAAAAAAAAAAAAAAAAAAAAAAAAAAAAAAAAAAAAAAAAAAAAAAAAAAAAAAAAAAAAAAAAAAAAAAAAAAAAAAAAAAAAAAAAAAAAAAAAAAAAAAAAAAAAAAAAAAAAAAAAAAAAAAAAAAAAAAAAAAAAAAAAAAAAAAAAAAAAAAAAAAAAAAAAAAAAAAAAAAAAAAAAAAAAAAAAAAAAAAAAAAAAAAAAAAAAAAAAAAAAAAAAAAAAAAAAAAAAAAAAAAAAAAAAAAAAAAAAAAAAAAAAAAAAAAAAAAAAAAAAAAAAAAAAAAAAAAAAAAAAAAAAAAAAAAAAAAAAAAAAAAAAAAAAAAAAAAAAAAAAAAAAAAAAAAAAAAAAAAAAAAAAAAAAAAAAAAAAAAAAAAAAAAAAAAAAAAAAAAAAAAAAATCCCCCACCCCCTCCCCTGCAGACTGACTAGACAATGACTGTAGTTTACCCTGTGACCCAACGTTAGACATCGTGGTGCTATTTATTGCATAGTCTAAGATTATGCAATGGATGGTATCAGCAAGCATCTGGAGGTTCAAACTGACTGTTAAAACCACCTCCGGTGCGCACTATTTTCAGATAAACTAAATCATTGAACCTGGTATAAACCATATTGTTTGAAGACATCTTGGATTCCTGAAGCTTACTCACTGAAGAGCATGGACTTATCTTCATTGATTAGGGCAAGTATGCAGTTTTCCGCCCTTGAACCTTATCCCCAGTTCCATTAGTTAAGTTTTCCTTAGTAATATACCCTTTCTCGACAGCTTACTGTCCACTAACACGTAACCCTGACACCCACAAGTGGGCCGTTTCTCTCCCCTTTTTCAGTATTCAGGTCTCCTCATTATTCTAAGGATTCCTATTTCCATACATCATCACGGCGTGGGGTATAGGCATAACTTCTACGATTTGAGAGAGTGGAGGAAAAAGGGAAAGGAAATTATAATTGTACAGCCCTAAACTCTGATGCAATGTGTATTGATCCCGGGAAAAGGACAGATTGAGTGCAATTTGTTATTTTTGTTTGACAAAGTGTGTGTGTGTGTTTTTAATTAACTTATTATTTAACTTATTATTTAACTAACTAATCGAAGATCTGGACTCAAATAGTTACAGGAAATGCATGTGTGTACAGGACATTATTGACAACGGACATTAATATTTAAGATAGTTTCGAGTTGTGTGTATTGGAGCCTCCTTCGAATGGTCTGGGCCTATACACAATTTGTGTGTGATCCCAAGCGATTCGAAGTAAGCTCCACCGCTTTAGAAAGTCGCTAGGCTTGCCTTTGTTTGTTTTAACATATATGTAAGTGCTCTTCTAGCAGTTAGACTATAAAGCGGAATATTAAGTATTGTATGATGATGATGATGATGATGATGAGTAATAAATATATAATAAATAAATCTTAAAATCACTTACTCAATTAAATCTTACAAATAAAATCTCACACTCTTTAAATATTAAAGTCAATACTCTCTAGACCCCTTGGAGTGTATTTTGTCCTACACCCTCTTAGCGACCTGAGAGTCGCGATAAGCAGGCAGAATCTCAGCCTTCTTCTGATTGTTGCCAATGCCTCGCTATATATCTCACCGTGCTTGTCCTCGATGTGTCTGGCAGCTTTCTTCATCGCTCTGTCCATTTCTGGACCGACACCACCTGTAGTGGTAAACACCAATGGAGAGAATGTCCCGCCCTCGACAATCTGCACTCGTCTCATGTAGCACTTCTTCTTGGACTTCTCGTGTGTTTTGTACAGAGATGATGGCTTGGTGTTGAGATACGACGCTGCCATAGGGTGACAGACTCTTACATCCATGTAGGACATCTGGTCCGGAGCCCAAAGTCCCATGCATACAATGTCCATACGGGCGTCTCTGTCAGTATTTGCCCAAGGATACTGTTGCAATTCCTGATCGTAGTCCTCACATGGCTGTAAGAGTTTTTCGGTTTCTATAGCCCGGACACCAGCATAGGATAAGATGTCAGCAAAGTTGTCTCTCAGGCGGTCGTGTCTGTAGATTGTGTAACCACCTTTGTGACAGGACAATGCGTGATCGGCACTGTTACTGGACCCACATGGACATTTGGCTGGGAGATCGAGAAATGGTAATCCAAATCGAAGGTGCATCGCATCGACAAACTCTTGTTTGGTCAGGTGATGTCCATTTGCTTCGATGGGTCTTGCTGTCAGCCAAGACGATGCCCCAGGTTCTTGGTTTAGTGATAGTAACCGTTTGTCCGTTTCAGTCATCCTTTCTTTCAGGGATTTCATCTGGACAAGATGTCTTTCCGTTGCTCATTCTTCGCATTCCTTGGTTCTATCTTTGGTGATCTTCTCAATATTGTCTATGATAGGGCCATCTAGTTCTTCATCGGAGAGAAGGTGTTCCACTAGTGGGCCTGTACATTGGAGAGAATGCTCATATGCAGTGTCAGCTGTAAGCACCGGATTTTCAATCCCCAAGCCTCCCATCTTGACACCATTTCGCTATTCAAGAGCAACCAGATCCGATACGTGTAAGCCGAGCAGGGCTGGAAGGAAATCGTGGCGGATAATGTTCTCCAGGGGTTCAAAGAGTTGACCGATTCCAGGGACTGTACGTTGCATGTAACTCCATTTGAATTTGAAACTCCTTGTGTAGTTGGCATATGCAGCGTGAGGGTCGGTTTTGGCGACTGTCACTAGGTTTTGTAGAGCTTCGACCCATTTGTTCACTTCACCTGATACATACTCCTTCTTGTAAGTTTCCGATCCTATAACAGCCCCAAGATGGCGGTTACCTGTGGTCGTAATTGTTACTCCTGTATCACTAAACATATCCTCTGCTGGACTGGAGTGCTCCCGTAATAATAAATTACCCACACACCTTCATACTCTCAATCTCCCTCTCTCTCCCGTAATCAATCTTTTTTTGAAATTTTGAAAAGTTCAAAATATGAACTTGATATGAGCTGTGCACACAGCTGTGTGAGCGAAAAAATGGTGCGCGCGTGCGTGGCGTAAATTCTGGATTTGCGCGTGTTCAACCGAACGCGCGAAATTTCAGCCAATCAGAGGGCAGGATTTGAGCCGCGCACGCGCCGCGGAGCGTGGGAAAAACCGTAATATAAGGGCTTCCACTACAGATAAGGAACCATATAAAAAAAATAATAAAGTTCAAGAGCCTCCAAGAGCCTCCAAGAGCACCCAAGAGCGGACCCCTTCCAAGAGAGACCAAAATCAAGAGCGCACCAGAATCAAAAGAGACCAAACTCAAGAGCGCACCACAATCAAGAGAGATTCCCATCCAGAAGATACCGCTCTTGAATTTGGTCTCTTTTGATTCTGGTGCGCTCTTGATTTGGTCTCTTTTGATTCTGGTGCGTTCTTGATTTTGGTCTCTCTTGATTGTGGTGCGCTCTTGATTTTGGTCTCTCTTGGATGGGGTCCGCTCTTGG
>AVPN01001950.1:4648-17132 GCA_000695325.1 Pleurobrachia bachei | reverse complement strand
GGGAGAGAGCGCGCGAAGCTATGGTTAGCATTTCAATAGCCGCTGACCAGGGCACTCTCGTAAAAAGAGCCGCGCACGGGATAGCACGGCACGCTCCGAAAATGCCGCATTAGCCACTTGT
Organism: Pleurobrachia bachei; assembly: GCA_000695325.1. Classification (NCBI taxonomy): domain Eukaryota; kingdom Metazoa; phylum Ctenophora; class Tentaculata; order Cydippida; family Pleurobrachiidae; genus Pleurobrachia; species Pleurobrachia bachei. Next base: position 17,011 of record AVPN01001950.1, on the reverse strand, counting down.
TTCCTTGAGTTTCGGATTAGTTCGAAGATTGTGAGAATTGATGCGATGAGGCCTATTAATTGGGCTACGATATTGAATATGTTGGATGCAATAAACACCTCTAGTGTTGTCTTGAACGTTATACCCAAGGAATTAAAGGGCCCATCTTTCAAACTTGAAAAGACTCCCTGGGCAACAATGTAGTAGTAGGCTGTATCTCCGTCCCCTTTACTCCGCAATAGGTCCACCTCGAACACAATGCTGTAGATTGAAGTGATAATGATAAAAGCGAGGGGGTATTTCGATGATAGATGAGAAAATGGGTATCTGATCTGGTAAAACCGACACGCAGCAAGACACCCAGTAATCACACACGGCTGTGTAACAATAGTCCGTACAAAGTTGCTATAGAGACGTTGACCGATGGAAGACTGAGGCCACCGAAAGTAAACGTAGTGTGTCGTGTCGTGCAGTTGACGAAATTCAGGATCTTGTTCCGCCGCATAACATCTCCAGTTCTTGGGGATGAAGGTAGCATAGGCAAAGTGCGTGGTTAGGGTGGCACAGGTTAGGAAGTCTGTTATGAACAGGGATAGGTAGAGGTTCCGAGCGATGGTGGATGGTTTGAAGAGGTTTCTGTAGATCACCGTCCCGTTCAGGGTGATGCCGAGAACCGAGAGTATCACGAGGTAAATGACGATGTAAATGTCAGGGGTGGAGAAGCCTCCGTCAGCAAACAGTGCCATTGAACTACTTAACTAATATTAGGAGAATTGATATAAATTCTTTTCAAAATTAAAGCCCTATGAAAAGAGCTCAAGATTTTCGAAATTAGTTGAAAGATGGCTACCGCTGAGTGGCAACACATGAACTTTATATCACTTTTAATGGTTGAATTATCGGGAAATTATCGGAATTATGGCGAAAATTGTCTGAAATTGTGCTAAAATCTCAAAATGAGGGTTTTAATTGTTCCACGCTCAGACTACACAACCGCTTTAGTACCGATGGGGATCGGGAAAGATTTAAACGATGGTCGATGAAGTCATCAAAAGCATTTAAACGTACAGATTATTATAGAGATTATTTATTGAGGACGGTTAGATTCGATGGAAGCAGATATCAATCTGGATAGATGGATAGATGGATTCCGGCTGAGTCAATATGGATGAAATGAAAATACTGTGCATTTTTTACAAAACGATAGACGTTTTTAGCAAATGAACGCTTGTACTTATCCTCTATCAGTCAAGATTTCCTGTATTGTCATTTCTGGCAAGTGACAGTGGGTTCTGAATTTATGTTTCGTTACTACCGAATTGGGCCATTCCCAAAATACTGAAGCCGAAGAAACATCACAATGCTTCTCTAGCAACGGGTTCTGTTTCCTAAAAACCCTATTATTTATCACGGTTCAAGTCCGAACTGTAGTGCAAGATTTGCCTGCGTAGAAGAGCTGCCTCGAGAGCTCTGCTCTGAGAGTTCTTCTCCTTGAGAATGGAAATTATTGCTGCCATATCAGAAAGAAATCTGACAACCTTGGCCTTCCCAACCTTTGGCAAGAAATAAAGAAAGAGAGAGAGAGAGAGACATGTAGAGAAAGAAGACAGAAAGACAGGCAGGCAGAAAACAAGGGATATAATATGGGAAGAGTGATAGAGAAAAAGAGGGAGAGAGGGAGAGAGAGAGAGAGAGAGAGAGAGGGGAGAAAGTGATAGAGAGAGAAAGCGAAACTGGGCGTTATTGAAAGGAGAATTGGCATGAACAAATTCTCAATTCTGCATCGGTAGTAGGGCGGGTCAAACTGCATCAGCTCTCCATTCACGACGACAGTAAGCCGGAAACTAATTTTGCTACAGGTGCAGACAGCATTATTATGGCTGTCACAGCAATTTTGTCATTGTCCATCAGTTCCTAGTCACGTGATCATGATATGATAGTATAAATACCCGGCCAGATTGATACAAAGTAGTCATCTGATCTTTCTGAACAACTATCTGAACAACTCTCTAAAATGCCTTCTTTTGCTATCCGATTATTTGTGGCGGTTGTGGCAGTGGCAGTGGTGTGGGTGCTCCAGCGGAAAAGACAGGAACATGCAGTTACGAGAACAGATCCTTCAGAGCTGGTAAGAAAATCGTGAAAATATTCTTGTTCCCTGGTTCCTTAATTCACCATTGTTTATCCTCCCATTTTAATTTTCATATTTACCCTCAATTTCCCCCTTCAGGAGAAACATTCAAAATGGGGTGCGATGCTGAGTGTGAATGTCAAGGACAAGACATGTTCGATTGTGTCCCCATGTGCACCCCTATGCAGCCTCCCCGAGAGTGCTCTAGTAACTTCGTAACGACAGTGGACCCCAATAACTCGTGCTGCAGCATCAAAACTTGCCCGCAACAACTGGAGTGAAGGCTGTTACCATGGTAACCCTGCACCATAGAGGACTCTTGTGATGATGGGCGAGTGAAAAACTATTACAGCAGTGCTGTGCAGTACCAGTTACTTATTAAACAATATTATTATGGGTTGAGGGTTTGTTTGTGTGTACTACATATATATCCTGTATAATATCTTTGATAAATTTATTACAACCAGTAAAATAAGAATATGTATTATCTTCAGCAACTTTCACGACTGGTACACCAATGACCAACTATATATCTCTACGCAGCTGCACTCCCTCATCTAAGTTTGTCAGTGCGGAGAGCACAGTCTTATATGAGACAAATCTAAGTACTGTAGTTATGAGTCGTAAACACAGTGATTTTATAGCTTTGGGTTCAAGGTTCAATCACACAGTACAATAATCATCGTTAACACATCTAACGTGATGACATCCTCTTCGTCTTTCTCTGTGGCATTCTATTCCTCTTGGGTGGCCTGAAGTCGGGGAGCGAATCCCATGTTGGTGATACCACAGACGTTTCCTCGGGCAATTCGGAAGAATCCACCCTCTCCCCATCGGCTTCCCCAGCTGTTCTTCATTCGGAAGTATGTGCTGGTGTAACCAACACTGACTACCGCATGGCCTCCGCCGTTACAGTTCCTGTTGTTGTAAATTCCTCCCCTATACCGCATGAAGTCATTAGCAACGCTGTATCCAACAGACAGGGGTCCTGAGGTAGCAAGGGCGGTAACGTGAGCACTATCTCCCCTAGCGTTGGTGTAACCAGTAACTTTGAAGGCGGTGAGGGCGTTAGGTTTGTTTCTGTAGATGCAGGAACCCGGACGGCCGGTATATCGGTTATCCTTGGTAGCTCCAACTCGACCAGACCTCTTCAGCCAGTCGAACACATCACTCATAATTCCACCACCACATTTCCTTGGTAGCTCCAACTCGACCAGACCTCTTCAGCCAGTCGAACACATCGCTCATAATTCCACCACCACATCCATTCCTCTTGATACAGTCGAGACCCTCCTGCTCAGCAAAGTCTGTCAGACTGCCTCCCTGGATCTTATAGTGTCCCTCGAGAGCTCCAAATCCGGAGAAGATCCAGCAAGATCCGCAGTTGCCCTGGTTCTTGATTGAGGTCACAGCAACACCCCTCCAGTCCTTCTCAGAAGGGTTTCCCCGGTGGGGTAGAACCTCCTCATCAGCGTTATCGCTCACCATAGCGGAGGCGTTGAATCCAGTATAGCTGGCCTTCTCCTCCTCAGTCATATCAGCGAACATATTCAGCTCCTGGGACCATCCAGCCTCTTCAGCGTCATGGGCAGCAATCTCCTGGATGTTGGCTCGGAAGATGGATGCTCGGAGCCTCTGCTCTCCTCCAACGTAGTTCCTTCCCTCGGCAGCCTGGTACTCAGAAAAGAGGGCCCGGAAGGCGGTAGGGTTGCTCAGGGCAGACTGAAGCACCTCGGGAGCGGCATTGAGAGCCGTGGAGACTCCAATCAGTAGAGTGAAGAAAATCATTTTCGTTTTGATTTCTGGTGGTGAGTCCCTAACACTCTAGGGTTTTATAGTAAGAAAAAGCATTCTAAACCAGGTGGCAAATCCGTTTATTAGCCTTCAGCTTAAATAACCGAGACCTGGCTAGGCCACTCAATAAATGGTTTAGCCATGGTCTTTCAAGCCTATAAACGTATTACACTGCTAAATCAGTTTCAAAACAATTGTTATATTTTATGAACAAAAGGATGGGTTTCCGAGAAAACGTCAAAAAAGAACTACGCTCTCGATAAAAACTCACGGCAAAAGAAATATTATTTTAATGGTGTGAACTCTATAGACTATAGCAACGGACAACGGAATTGTTCTGAAACCCGTACTAAAAGTCTGACATCTTCCGTGATACTCAAAATAAAAGCTCTAACAAACATTTGTCAGTGTGGCTCGGCTTTGTATGGAAATTAAGAAAGTTAACTTTTTGGACACATACCTAGATTGTATCTAACACTTTCTTGTTTCAGGCGGAGTTGGACGAATTACAGAACTTGTACAGTTTCAAACTGACACGACTCCAGGAAAAACCATACTTCTACATCAAGTTTGATAATGGCGAGGAGAGGATGCTAAAACCTGAGGATATTGGAGCAGGTGAGTTTTATACTTCTTACTTCATCGTGATCATATCTTATTCTTGTTATGTTCTAAACCTCTTAATCCTCCAAATCCCATTCATGATAGTTCAGCGTAAACATAACAACTTTTTTCTTGATTTTAGTTCTTTCCAATTGTACCCAATTTCAGAAATCTTAAAGGAATTGAAAGTTACAGCAGAGAAGCGTATTGAATCAGCTATTAATATGGGAGTTATGAGTGTACCTGCTGACTTTGACGAGGTAGGAGGGTCAGTGAGGTACATTAGGAGGGTCATGGATTTTCAGGTCTCATGAATCCCATAGTGGTAGTTGGGGGGGAATGGTACAGATTATAAAATCCATGGGGTTTAGATAGAAGTTGGAACTATAAATTACGGCTTTTTCAAGAAGTCATTCAACACGTAATAAAATCCATCAACCCCTATTTATAGGAACAGAGAAACTATACCGCCCAGGCTGGTAAACTAGCTGGGCTGAAGATCAAGAAGATTATCAGTGAACCTACTGCAGCTGCAATGGCTTATGGGCTTCACAAAAAAGATGGTGAGTCTAGTTTAGTTACTTGTTTACCTTGCTTGATCTCTCCCTCTACCCCGGATTAGAAAACGATAGCTAACTTTCAGTACCGATGTCCTATATTTGTTAGAAGTACATCCACGTTACAATTACACTGATGTTGTGTGCCAAGAAAATATTCCTTTCTGGGCTTACATACACACAGTACATACAGTGTACACAATTACACAGTTGAGAGTATAATTACATTGTACATTCTAGTATTAGCAAGTTATTACTTTCTCTTTCTTTCTCCATACCCCCATTTCCGCCCTACACTGAGTGTATGCCCAGGAGGGCTGGGGAACTAAATTACTAACTCCCTCTCCCTCTGACTTCTCTGGAAAGTGGACGGTAACCAAACTACTTACTCCCTCCCTCTCCTACTAACTCCCTCCTACTAACTCCCTGCTCCCTCCCTCTCTCCTCTCAGAGTCTGCCTATGTGATGGTAGTTGATATTGGCGGTGGTACTTCAGATGTATCTCTTCTTTTTACCAACGGACCCATGTTTGCTACAGTCGCTCTTGCAGGTACTGTGGTACTGTACTAGTCTCTTGTAGGTACCGTGTCTGTTTCTTGATCTCTCAGTTGTATAATTTTGGATATGACTTTTGATCTTGTTGGTAGCTGGAGTTAATGTATTTAGGACATGTACTTGACATAACATTTAAAGGGCTTCCATAATACCCCCTCCGTGTTCTCGAATCCAACCTTTTCACCTTGCTAGTATTTGGTAAGGTGCACTACTGCAGTGTAGTAACTAAGGTGCACTACTGCAGTGTAGTAACAACACATGTGTTGAGTGTTGACAAGCACGTGAACTGCAAATGTACAAATCCAAAGTTCACAGTGCCTTCCATCTAATTCGATTGCCAACTTTTCTCAATCCTTTTTCCAACGAATCTCCCTCCCCAGGAAACAACAGGCTGGGAGGACAGGACTTTAATGAGGTGCTATACCAACACCTGTTAGAAAGGGCCCGTACTGAGTTCGGGGTGGATCAAGCAGCACTATCTGATATTGACCACCAGGTAACAATTCAATTCCTTATTTTAGCTTCCACCTCCATTTATCTGTATCAAATATCGGGACGGAGTATGAAATTAGGGATGGAACCTTTTAACCAATAAAGTTGAAATAAGTATTCAAGGGACAGGGGGCCACGCGTACGCGCTTAATTCGATTTGCGTGTGCTAAATGTTTTCGCTCATATCTCCCGTTCCTGACAAGATAAAGACTTGATCTTGGTTGCGTTGGATAGAGAAAAATCTCATCTTTCCAATGCTTTTAGGTTCAAATTTTAAGATTGCCTGGAACTTGATTTCGATTGAGAGTATGTAAGGCGCGAAGGATATCTTAGTACACGGCCTTCTAGCCTGTCCCTTGGTTCAAAATTTCAACTATACAAGTTCTTAGATCCCCCAAACCCTGCCTAACCAAGATCCTAGACCCGCCAAACCTTGCCTAGGAAATGATATAACCCCTACGCGTTTTAAAAGCTCATATAATAACAGACGTGACTTCGTAACCATGGTTCCCTGCCTAGGTTCTGAGGGAGGAATGTGAGAGGATAAAGTTAGGTCTCAGTAAAAAAGACACCGTTGAAGTGAACATGTCGTTACAGGGAGGGAAGGGACAGACACCAATTAGGGTGTCCCTATCTGTTACTAAAGATGACTTTGAACGTATCAACAAACATCTTTTTGATAAGGTATTATAGTTTACTCATGTTGTAGTCATGAAACGTCGAGCGTATACCGTGTATAACAGTATATTATCACAACAGAATAGTATGCGCTTCCTCTATATTTTATTACATCTCTCTATCGTTGTATCTGTCTGATTGGCACCATGTTCATTCAGCTCTTATACCTAGTAGAGTACGAGTATCTGTATCTTTATCTCCCTCTCCTGAACGCAATCTAGTTACTGCATTTAGGAGAAGGAAATATGTAGAGATTGGTTTGTTATACGAAATGCATAGAATCGGCCTCATCATCTTTAGGACTTGAAGCTGTATATTCTTTTTTGGACTTGTTTGCTCACAACGTGCTTTGGCAGCGTGCCACGTACAGGGTATAGCACGACGTGCCCAACACCTTGCTATCTAGTAATATTCATTATTCATCGCATGGCCATACGCATGGATTCTTCAGAAATCAGAATGTAATATAATTTCAGCAGAACGTGGATCTAAACCTGTATAAGATTACTTGACCAACCATTTGACCATCGTATACTTTTATCTCTCAGCGATTTAAGGATTTATATTATTATCGTAACATATATAGTTCATTGTCTGTACAGTCTACTAATGAACACATACAACTGCATTCCAACGTACGTGTTCATAGATATGACCATCACTGGTAGAGTGTAGCTTTGTGTCTCCAGACTGAGACTTGTGTAGCATAGACACGATTTGCCTTGTTCGACCCCTTCCCCGTTTGAACGAATTAAGACTAGATCTGATTAGTGCATGAATCATGAGTCATATTTGCAGTCCAAAAGAGGAAACTTATAATTCTTCAAGTACAGTGCCATACATTTGTCACTCCGTCGCATTCACCCGAAATTGCATAATAATTGCCAAAGTTCTGTCAATGCCCTGTCAGGTGTAGGAAATATTGAGGGAGGGAGAAATAGAGAGAGAGAGAAAAAAGAAATAAAGCTATATGCGAGAAACCCTCTACCAACCACAGAAAAATAACCCAAGTTGCACACGTGCCATGACGTGCGTACATAATTTGTGGCTTACTCCTTCCCCCTGCTCTAGTGTTCCATTATTCAATACCTGCTGCACACACCTGTCACCCTGCTGTGTACTCTCCAACTACTAGACATGTTGGTACATCAATCCCCTACAACATTTACCCACACGCTGATAAACTGTTTTATATTTTATATATTCCATTCCTCTCCCATTCTGAAAATCAAAGGTTCCCTATCCCTTATCAGTTTCCCTATCGCTTACTTCTGTAATAAAATACTTTCCAAGTTGTCTTCTTAGGTTTTCGTTACTTTGCTATTAGAAAGTAATGACGTTGTTATTCATGACCATATATTTTGACCATTGATTGTTGACTCAACAAGTTATTGATCTTTGTGATATCTCTCACGCATACATCCATAACAAAGATTTTACATCTAACCCTTGTTATCACTCACTCTCTCCCTCTCTATCTCTATCTCTCCCGTCAGTAATCCTTACTACCCTGATCTTAGATGCTCTTTTTGAGGCAATCAGCGTGATGAGGGATGGAGAGAGAGGGAGAGAGAGAGAGAGAGAGAGAGAGAGAGAGAGAGAGTGAGTGAGATAGAGAGAGAGAGGTTAGCTCCTGCAGCTTGAGTCGTGAGAATAAGAGCGCCCACGCACAACAGCCCATATTATGACGATTTGTTGAGTCACTCAACAAATGACGATCACCTGATCGTCTGTGTGAGAGGGATCAAAGGTCAAAGACCTCAATATCGTCTGTTGATCTCACACATCTCTATCTGTTTTTGATCTCCTCAATACAGAGTACAGCCTGACCTGGAATCACAGTTGCTTTTGTAACTTGCGCTCATTGTAATATGATTAGGAGTTTGTTGAAAAGTTTATACCTGCCCTTCTTTGTTTTATTGCTTTTGTTTTCTCATCATCAGACACTACCGCGATCTCCTTACGCCGCTTCTCACGAACACACTCCCACAGTTCTTTCTTTTCTCACTCATTGAATGAGGCAATTTCTCCGTAGGTTGACTGAGGACAATAATCCTGACTTCTTAGTCTATTAAATACATCGTTTTGACCCGTACGGAGTGCGTGAGCACAGTGGTCAGAGCATTGTCCTGACAGCTGTACATCGACTTGACCCGCAACTCGAGAACAGTGGCCAGAGCATTGGTCTGACAGGTGCTCTCCTATTACCATCGTTTTTCTATGACCTCAAATTCGTCTTAGCTAAAGACTTAATATAAAGATTGTAGAATGGTTTCCAAGGGATCATGATTCTTTTTTTCGATGCATTCTTTCTATCTTTTCATCGCATCTCTCGCTCTCTTTGTGTATCTCTCTATCTTTTTCTATCTCTGTATTTCAGTTTCTCTCAAGCACACACACACACGCACACATGTACTAGCATGCTTACACTCTGGTCACACTGCCGCAACACCAGTGACTCCTTGTTCAAACTACTACACCGTCGGATATCCAGCTGTAACACAGCTTTTTAATATCATGTAAGATCTAGAACTGTTTTAAATATTTACTTTGTGAGAGACCTGTTGTTTTAGGTTTTATTTGACCAATACCCTCGTGTGGTACAATTATCCTCTACTCCAGATATATTGTTATGTCTTCCGTGCCCTAATATAGATCCACCCTTTGCAGGAGATCACGACTCTCGTTAGCAGTACTATTGGCAGTTCTGTGTACCACGGTGTTATGTACAGGTATAATTTCATTAGCCACAAGTGCGATGGTGTACTGAGAGAAGGAGAGTGAGAGAACCTTTCTCTCCTTCTCAGAGATTAGAGATCTTAGTTCTGGAGAATGTACATGAATTCTTTGCATGGGATCAGAGCTTCGAGAGATAGAGGGAATTATATCACCGTTATAATATTAGCGATCTAAATTATTGGAATCATTAGTAATTATTAAATATGTTTTCCGAAATTAAAAACTCAAGGAGTAAGGACCCCTTATTTTACGTCTTAACGGAGAAAATAATACTTTAAGCCGTCCATTTTTCCTGTGACACCATGATCTTCTCGACAGATTTTCTCTACGATAAAGATGAAACGTATACAACGAATGATAGTTTTATAGCTCAGATAGTTGCTGGATCTTCAGATGATGGTTACACTAGAGTGTGTGGTGATTCATCCTACACTGATGATAACCTCTACGTTATCTGCATGTAAGTAAGACGCCTCACACTCTACACGGCCTTCGTATGGCTCGCTTCATGCAAGTGCAACTAAACGGCAGGGGAGGGGTAACTTCTATTCGTTACCAAAATGTACGTATGACCTGGCGCAATTAATACTGTCAGACTTTGTTTTAATTCTTTGTGCGAAAGTGAGCCGAGATGCAATTCTCATAGTGTGAGGGGTCCGCCTCCAATGTAATGCCGCTGAGCGGTAGCCAGGTGTTTTTTATTATGTTTACTAAGCTATGCATTATTTACACAATGGTCAACTGCTGTGGCGAATGAGTTGTTTTGGGAGTGCCTCACTGAAAATGTGAATATATCCGAGAATAATATTATTGTCGTCAGATGGCAATGGCTTATGGCATGGCTATGAAATTGTAAGGAATATGATGGCTTCGCTGTTATAGTCGATCAAACATTAGAAATTAGTTTAAGTCAGATGACTCTAACATGAGCCTTGAGGGATAGTGATACTAGCCGCGTAAGAGCGGTGCGACGTGTACGGCTAAAGCTTTAGTTATGCACACGGTAAGATGAAGCTTTATGTAGACTCCCAATAGACTATTGAGTCAATTTACTCGACCTCCCGCAGTCAGAGCTATGGCCTGACCCTATTATCATTTCGGAGCACGCTAGGTCGCAAAAAATGTCATTGTCAGGGCATTGGCCTGACAGGCCTCCAGCCTGGTGTACTGTTGTGCTATTAAGAAAATAACGATCAACATTGAGCTAACATTTCCTCCCCCAGATTCCTGGGTTACGAGACCTACAACCAAGTAACAAACACCACTGGCTATAACTTTGACGATCAGTTGTATGGCAGTTCCTACGGCTGGAAGGAACTCGATTGTGAGGACGCAGCCACAGAGGAAGACTGCAAATACACAGTGATCGGGGATCACGTCTGTTCGATGCCACTCGTAGTCAATTGTTCTAGTTTGTGGGATGGAGGTACCGGCAGTGATGGGGCTGAGATTCTCCCTATTGTGTTGATAATTGCCACTTTCTCTCTCATCATTGCAATGTGTCTCATGGACAGACGAGAGAAAATGCAGCTGAGGGATATGAGCATTAAGAAAAAGACGACTCTTGCGAAACAGGTCGGGGCAGCGTGGGCAACAAACGGAGAACCCTCGGCAACTGTAGCGGAGAAGAAAAAGTACGACCTCGAGCCCCCTCAAGAGGTGTGAGAGAAAGAGTTCTGTATTGGATCGAGATTTAAGTACTTAGATCACTTTTGTAGATTTTTATACTTTTGAGAGATTTAGATAAACAAATACTTACGGTGAGTATTAAGTTGTTAAAATCGAAGGAAGGAACGGATTACTAATCCATGATTGGCTTAACTTTGAGCTAGGGAACCTATCGAATAACTTTCTGGTGGCCCTAGACCCCATTTTGATTAAAAAATCTCTTACTTCACAGTGCACTCAGATCGGGTTGGTGCCGCCAGAAGGTAAAGGAAACAACAGTATTTCCATACCAGTCCTTTTTCTTCCATTCAACTGAGTTTATACCAAAAAAATCCCTAAATTTTCCTTCAAACCAGTAACTTCCTCAGGGGCTCTCGATGTACATCAGTGTGCGTGGAATCAGTCTAAAAACATGGATAATTACCAAACTAAGGGGTTGTCCGTAGAGGGGAAAAGATAACTTTCGTGTGTGCATGGGTGATTGGGTGAAACCCATGGTAAATCTAACATACCCATGGTGAAACATCAAACTATCAAATTTTTACCTCGCATTGGTATAAACTCAGTAAAGGCCATGGAGGTGTTTTATGAATGGTAATTCTGTACATTTCTTAAAAACTATCTCGTCCTGCGTGCTTGTTCATGAAAAAGTTTAAACCACTGCAGCCTGCTGCAGGCGACGATGCTGCCATGCATCACCTCACATACACCTCACATACGGAGCTTGTGTTGTTTCACGGAACTATGATTTTAGTTCTTGTGTGGATTATGATAAGTTCTTGGAAATTGGGCCTTGGTGTATACTGTATCAGCTATCGACCCGGAAATGGAAGGCCTTTACCCGGATGCCTTTTGCAAAAAAGGTATAGGGGTTTAGAAATCTAAAGGGATATAGTGACTAAGTGTAGCACTCTCTCTTGTCCCATTTCAGGTTGCGAGGGCAACATGTAGGAATTAGAGCCGCGCACACAACAACCTCAATGGGGGGAGCTCAGAGATGAGCTCTTCGTGCCAGCTGGACCCCGTCTGTACTATGTTTGTACTATGTTTGTGATACGTATGTCTACATGTTGTCTGTGTCATGGTCCAGTCCCATTGCCGCGGGCCCTACTGGCTGATGGTCCAAAGATTGCGGTCAAATCACAACTAGTCTCTCGTAAGATAAGA
>AVPN01001949.1:0-17039 GCA_000695325.1 Pleurobrachia bachei | reverse complement strand
GGGGGGGGTGTAGCAAGTTGGGGCCACCGGTATAAAAGGGTAGCAAAGTAAACTAATTTTGGAAGGAACAAATTGGGTTACAACGGATACGGGTGTTTGCCAGAAAAAACACTGCATGTAGCTAACACACCAACCAACTGCTCACTACGAATTAGAAAAAAAGCGAAAGGAAGAAGTGTTGTACTAGCACGTCCTGCAGTCTACATAATGTGGCATGTGTGATACAGATGAAAATATTATTTCACATTAAATATCTCAGAACCATGTTTTTAGAGATGAAGCGTTTTGATGGTGAAGAAATAATGGTAACACTCACCGAGCTTGTAGTCGATATCACTCTTGATCTTGATTGGTAGATCCTCCACTTTGGGGGCGTCATCCACCATAGCAGGTCGGGGGATTACCTCAGCGCCGTGCATTCGGCCCTTGATCTCAGCCAGGATCCTCTCTGACTGGGCATTCAATGCCTTACCTGAGGGAGGGAAGATGGGTAGTTGATAGCCTTCAATAATAAATAACTCGTGGACTTTCTATGTTAGTTAAGGTATTGTTTTTTTTAGAATTATAGAGACAGTTATTCTGGAAATAAATAGGATTCGGAAAACAATTGAATTCTGCTGTCTACAGGGTTTTTGCAAAAAGACAATGGGTATTCTTTATTCTTAGGTGAGATCGGTGAGATATCAAACAAGTAATGACCTGTTTCCCATACAATATCTCAACAGATATAATATCTATTATCTAAACCTCATGGCTCTTTGCATTGCGAGATTTACCCATTATCCTCCTAATATCATCACAATTTGATACCAACACACAGATGAATGAGAGCTAATACACCTAGCATATTCAGTGCACAAACTAACATCATCAACAGTTTGCTTCTGTTAGTAAGACTGTTTTGATTCATACTGGAGACAACATACCGTGAAAGTTCAGTTTATCAGCGACCTCAGCACCTCCCTGGCCCTTGAACGTCTTGCAGATAAGGGCAGAGGGCTTGTTCTTTACTGATTTAGCCTCCTCAAAAGCTTTGAGAATTTCCTCTACAGAGTGACCGTCAACAACCATTGCGTGGAACCTGGAAGGAAAGTTAGTGTGAATTAGACTTGTGCTCGGTCTAAATCTCGCTAATTCGGAGAAGTTTTCTGTTAGACAACTCTAATCACACAGTTTACCTGGAGACAGAAATTAAATTTTCATCCACATGAAAGACACTCACCCGAAAGCCTCAACTCGAGCTCGGTAAACATCCATTTGATGTTGAAGGGGTGCTGCCTCACTTTGTCCCAGTCGGTTGATATCAAAGATTGCTACCAAGTTATCCAACTTGTAGTGAGATGCAAAGGAGAGGGCTTCCCAAATACTTCCCTCTGCGCTCTCTCCGTCTCCAATCATACAGTAGGTTCGGTAGCTGAGGGTGGGGAATGGGTGTGAGTAAAAAGCAGGTGGTAGGTGAGTTAGGGGAATGGGTGTGAGTAAAACCAGATAAGGTGCGAGAGAGTTAGAGGAACGGGTGTGAGTAAAACCAGGTGGAAGAGAGTTAGAGGAATGGGTGTGAGTAAAACCAGATAAGGTGCGAGAGAGTTAGATGAATGGTTGTGAGTAAAACCTGGTGTTAGGTGAATTAGGGGAATGGGGTAATCTCATAGTTTATGCAGACACATAAATATGTGCCTAGTGGTGTGTGTAAAATGATTAATTAGCTGCAGAAGATGGGAGGTGGAGTCAGGATGTCGCATAATGCGGAAAGTGTCATATTATCCCATATGCCACGCATCCCATACACTAATCTCTCATCAAATCTGTAATCTGTCTTCACAGTGGAATCTATAGACACAGCTCAGTGAGATTTAAATACTACCAGACATTTATGCATCGCTCCCAGCTAACTGACAGACTGAGCAGTGATATGCAATGTGTCTTCGCATGTGTTTCTAGCAAAATGAACATGTGATGAGTGACCTCAGAAAATTAACGTACTCTAACATAAGGTACCCTCACTAGCCTTTTCAATGTCCATGTCACCCTTACCTAGCCTTGGCCTTCTCCATATCATCAGCCTTACCTGGCCTTCTCAATGTATTTTCCAATGTAAGCCATGCCCGCAGCAACACTAAGTCCCTGTCCTAGAGATCCGGTAGCAGCATCGATGAAGTTCAACCTGGGGGTTGGGTGTCCCTCAAGGTCACTGTCGATCTTCCTCAAGGTCATCAGTTTCTCCTTATCGAACAGGCCAGCTGCACACCACGCAGAGTAAAGTCCGGGTGCAGCGTGTCCCTTCGACAGGATAAACCGATCGGATGAGGGGTGTCGAGGCTCTTCGTTTGTGTAACGCATCTCGTTGAAGAATAGGACAGATAGGACATCTGCAGCTGACATACATGATGTGGGATGCCTGAAAGGAATTTTAAATTTAATTTCAAGTTTTAGGTTTGAATTCTTTCAAAAATTTTAAAGCGAAATATTCGGTAGTTCGCAAGATCTTACCCGGATTTGCTGGCATTTGTGCACTCGATGGAGAGACATCGGATTTCGTTTGCCTTGTCTTCAAGGAACTGGACGAGAGCGGTGCTGGGTTTGTGAGACATGGCGGAGGAAAACCTAGAGACTGAAACGGTGATCATTACGAATCATGTCGGATGACGAGATTAAGTATTAACCCTAACACTCTGCCACGCCCATACCCGACGCCCGGGTCCAGAACTCGGTGTTTTAAGAGCCGTGGCGAAGCTAGGCTGTGTCGAGGATACGAGTTACGACTTTTGTTGCAAGAAATGCGGAGAGATAAGTAAGAAGAAACAAGTGTGCCGTGTGCGGGTGACGCCCACAGTCGTCGCGTTGGAAAAATTAGAGAAATTAGAAAAGGAAGAAAACAATATATACAATAATTAGAAAATGATGAATTTTTGGTCCAAAAAATGAAAAACTTGGGCGAAAAATCTGAACAAAATGTTTAGCGCGCGGCTTAAAAACATGAATTTTTAGCAACGTTTAAAGAATAAACCTCGCGCGTTACAACAACCGTGACGTGCGCGGGACGGACCGGACTGCTCAAAATTTGAAAAGCTCAAAATTGTCAAATTTCGAAATCTGGTATTTTTTTGAATATTTTTTTCACTTTTGATCACCTTTGGGCTTGGTCAGTGGTCTCTGAGTGATCAGTGATCTTTAAATCCAAATATTGGCTAAATGGTCGGAGGTAGAGGTTGAAAAATGCTTGTTGGTCCCAGAACATGTTCATTGTCTTCAAAATGCACCCATCGAACTTCGAAATTTCCTGAAAGTTTAAACCCATCACGAGCAAAGATACAACATACGGTATGCTTCCCGTTCTGACATTTATCCAGTTCAACCTTATTACGAAACTGTGTAAAAAACTTGTGTATGTAGGCATTATGTGGGCTTTCTTCCAAACACGCCGCCCACACAGTCTTGCGACAGTAAACACACTGATATGATCTTCTTAGCCTTCTTTTCTTTCTCACTTGCAAAGATGCCTGATACTCAATTTGTCCAACCTAGGGGACCTCCGCCGCATCCCGGTCCCCATGATCCAAGTTTAGGACCTCGACCACCGAGGGGACCAAGGGGACATCCGCCGCATCCCCATGATCCAAGTTTAGGACCGATGCCACCTAGGGGACCTCCCCCACACCCCCATGATCCAAGTTTAGGACCTAGACCGTGGGGACCTAGAGGACCTCCGCCGCATCCTCATGACCCAAGTTTGGGTCCGATGGGGCCTCCCCCGCATCCTCATGACCCAAGTTTAGGACCTAGACCGTGGGGACCTCCCCCGCATCCCCATGACCCGAATTTAGGACCACCACCCCATCCATTTGGTGGACATGGCGGCCCACCATTTGGCAGACCAGGAGGACCGCCCAAGCATGATTCCCCTCGACCTTGTGAGTCTCACTGCAGTTTTTATCACTTGACATATTACAGAAACGTAGATACGATTCTCTTATCACCTCTTCTTTTTTCTAGTGAATGTGAAGATCACTTTCCGACCGAACGACGTGCTAGTTGCCACCTTTCCCCGCAGTGGAACGACATGGACCATCGAAATAATTCGACAACTTCACCTTCGGCACCTTGGAGAGGATCATTATCTCACCACGGAGCGAGGCAAGGGAGGGGCCTTCCTCGATATGATGAGACATAGGGACTCCGAGTCCATTTTGGAGGCCATGGAATCTCCACGGATTCTGAAGACACATCATTACTACGATGAGTGCGAGTTTTTGTCGCAAGACAATCGGTGCAAGGTATGAATTATCGATTGTTTGTCCAACACTTCATGGGCATATACTATTTTCAATTATGAATTGTCAAATGTGTAAATTCAGATTCAATAATACCATCCAAATCCGGCCAAATCAGATAATCTTCGTGATAAGGGACCCCAAGGATGTTATCTGTTCCCTGTTCGAGCACAGTAAGGTGCTCCACCCTGGAGGCAGAGGGGATGAGATTCAGGAGTTTGCTAAAGATCTAACGGGAGAAAATGAGGTTAGCCACTACGATCTCTCTTGAGTAATGTACCGTTCTGTTCAGTGTAAAGTTTACACTCTATCGGAGTATGTACTAATTTTAGTACTTTCATAGTTCTCAAAACATTTAAATTTGTCGAAAATTAACATCACACTTGTTTTCAGTCTCACCGATATATTGGAGGACCAGCTGACTGGTGTTTATTCGCCGAGGGCTACCTGAACAACCCCTCCAACCATCACATTCTATACATCAAGTACGAGGACCTCAAAGCATCAACCTCCAAGATGATTGCAAGAATAAACGATTTCTTGGGTTACCCGCCCCTGTCGCAGGAGGAAATCGGGGAGGTGATTGATGCGACTAGTTACGATAAAATGAAATCAACTCATAAGGAGGTGGCAGGAAATACGACTGGGAAAAGTGGTGGTTATAAGGAGAGGTTGAGTGTTGAGAACATTACAGCAATGAATCAAAGGGTGGTTGAGTTGTCAGGGAGGGTTGATGATAGGCACCTGAATCTCAGGTCTTATGCAGAGAATAGTTAATATTGATGATTAATGCTATGGCAGAGCATTATAAATTATAATGAATATGTGTGTTATACTTTGTAAATGATTTGTGTAAAATGAAAATTTATTTCAAGAAAGCAGTTTTGTTAAATTGAATTAAACGATAATATTATTACTTTTTCCTTTAAATACTGTTATAATCGTGTTATTTGATACATAAAAGTAGCCCAAAAGTATCCATCAAAAAGATACTGGTAAAATCAATGTACACCATTATATCCCGCTTGTGCAACGTCCCTCGCATAGCATGATAGACAGGTAGTCGATTCATGCCTTTTGCTGGCTTGTGGAGCGTACTGCGTACCTCTGAGGCTGCATACTGTGTGCGCCTACGAGCCTCCTGTAAAATGCACAGGATTTTGTGGGAGACAGACATCTAAAAACTACCCAATCTAGCAGATAGAATAAGAAAATGGCAAGATGACATCGGTTTACCTATTTGCTGTTCTATTTAGCATTTTCTCCTGTGATCTACAGGGCTATGTTGGGGCAGTATCTGCCACATATTTCGCTTTCAGCTCCCTGAGAATTGACTGTTGGAGGTTAGTGTTTTTGTGCAGTTTTGTGCAACCATTTTCAGTAATGTGTAATTATATATGTATGTTCATAATATGAACGACTTGAATATTGTTGATTTGTGTTGATGTTCTAACGGAGCTCGCGAAAAAAGGCTCAATACAATTATTCGATCGAATATTAAAATCTCGATTACAAATACAAATTAAGCCAGCATGATTTCAGTTACGAATGCTGTCTAGAGGGTGAGCGGAGGAGCTCTTGGGTTCATAATAATCCTGATAAACTTGATAAACTATTGACTGATAAACTCTTTGGGCAACACATAGCATACAAGGTTTGTGTTATGTGGCTAGTTAGATAGTGGAGATTTACCGTGCTGCTCAGGGTAAAATCTAAAAACCCCAATAAAGCGGCATCCAGAATGTTTACAGCCCATTTTTTTGCAGATTCTAAAAAAGCAGCTAGCCGGTTACTTGGAAGATGAAGCGCCTGAAAAGCCTTTTGTAATCCACATTAGCGGAAAAACGGGGACCGGTAAAAATCATATTGCTAATCTCATAGCACAGGCAAGGTACAATTACAATTGGACCCCGATTTAGTGGCCCCCGATTTATTGGACCCCGATTTAGTGACAGGATAAATTTCCCCCAATATAGGAAATTAACGTTATTCGACCCCGATTTAGTGGTCAGCCCGATTTAGTGACCAAAACCCTTCCCCCCGAGTATGTCACTAAATCGGGGTCCGACTGTAGTATTTTCTAGCAGTCGTCTTGCACTTTAAAAACCAATCAGCACATAACCAATCAGCACATAAACACTCGACATCACTACAGCCGGACCGGGTCCGGCGGACCCCGATTCACCAGGAAAAACTCTTCCCCAGAGCGTCCCGGTGAGTCGGGGTCCAACTGTATTCAGTCGCGTCGTTCAATCACCCAATTTCTACGACCATATCCCCCAGGTATGACAAGTCATTAGAGAGCAAGTATGTGTTGAAGATAATTGGAACACATGACTGGACCCACCTTGATACCAGGACTGCCCAGGAACGCCTCCGAACGGAAGTAGGTAAAATTTATTGACAGGCTCTGACCCAGTACAGTTTTCACTTTTTAGCTACCCAATTCTAAATTTGCACGTTATATCATTACTCATTATTTTCCCACAGGTAATAACCCACGTTCGAAAGTGCCGTTACTCCTTCGTGGTGGTGGATGAGGTTGAAAAGTTACCAGTTGGAACCTTAGATGGGATCGGCGCTTACCTAGACATAAACGTTCAAGTAGACGGGGTGGACTTTCGGAACACAATCTTCATTTTTCTTAGCAACACGGCCGGTAAATTATAATGATCCTGCCTTATATATTAGACAACTATGCCGTTATAGAAGAGATAATTAGGACATCTTTTGACAACCCTCTCACTTTTTAAAGTTTTTTTCCTGGTCCCCCCACTCTTCTAACTTCCCCCACTGTTCTCTAGGCAATCAGATACGTGACTACGTGAACGCTCAGTTGGAGACGGGACGGAGCAGGTCCTCCCTTACTATCCTAGAGATGGAGACCCTCATACAGAACACCCTTTATAAGTAAGTTCGAAGGTGATCTATTGTTTTGTTTTGGGGGCTGGGGCACGGGGAAACAGGGTTGAGCAAGGCAATTGAGCCACACAATTAAACAGGTGAAATAAACTTCTGACCACGAATTATTTGTCGAATTCAGAGATCAAAACAGAAGGACTGACCACTACATATTTTCAAAGAGCAGAAATAGTAGAAAACGCTTTTTTTCTATGCTTTTCTTTTCATAAAATAAACTGTTTCAAGACATTGCTTTGGCATCGTTACAGTCAGTGAACCAAATAATTTTAAAAACATATTACCACTGTCCACTCTTATATCGATGTTCTGAATATATAATATGAGAACCAGTCCAAAAACATTTGTTAGTTCACATCTCTCGGCACTTAGTTAAATTCACATCTCGAGGCATTTCTTTTCAATTTTAGTTCAGTTCAGTTCACCGACACAGAAGACGATTCTTTGCATGCCGTAAGATCACCACCAGCTCTCTGCGCAGGGTTTGAGACGTCACCAGGTAGGCCAGGGGAGACAGAGCAGTACAGAGCAGTAGGCTAGAGTAGAGGATATCAAAGACAAACAAACTGTACCCCTTGCCTTTCAAGACACCTTGGATATACCGGGGGTAGACACGCATTGGGAGCCAGGGGAGGGTGGACACAATGTAAAGTATAACGACAAACACAATACACCACGGGATTTGGTTTCTCATTTTAGAGATTTTGGTGATGGTCGCTGATGATGTGTTGGTGGAAGCATGGATTGATCCTCCACCCCCTCCACTGCTACTTGTCACCCCCGTGGAACTGGTTTTAAACCCATTGGTCAGGTGGGCCACCTTCTTACGGGACTTCAGTACAGTAATGTGAATGACACTGTAAAGGATAAAGATGGCAGTGACGGGCAGGACAAAACATGTCAAGATCACGGCAATCTTGTACACCTCACACTCCATCCCCTCCTCTCCGTAACCGCAGTACTTGCCAATCACGTCATCCTCATGAAGGTGGATCCCACAGATTCCCGTCAGGGGGAAGGCGGAAATTCCCGTCACCACCAGGATAATCAGGAAGACAGCGAGACTTTGGTATCGGAGTTGTAGGTACCGGTGGTAATCAAGGGGTCTCAACACGAATATAACTCGGACTGCTGTTATCATGACTATGAAGTAGGAGGGTAGGGTGAGGGCGATGTTCTGGATGATCTCCTTATGCTTGCAGTTCGTCTCTGATTTCAGCTTGATCGGGCTGAGCCCCAGGGACCAGTACACCACGATGGTCAGCATTAGAAACACCTGGGGGAGAAAGGTGGGGGTTAGAATTAGGAATTAGAAACACCTGCGGAGAAAGGTGGGTGTTAGAAATAGGAATGAGAAAAGAAGAACCCTGAAGAGACAATTTTAGTAAAATAAAATGTGATCAAATTTAACATGTTGTAGGGGTTATTTGGCTTTATAGTGCTATATGATCTAATGAAGCCGTATTGACAACTTGACCTTGATGGCTGATGCAGACGTAAAATTAACGAAAGTTTAAGTAATTAAAAGAGATTATGGATCAATTTACCATTGAAAAGACGTAGCACAATACAGAATACAATACTTTAATTGCATCCATCCCCTGTCGCAGTATGATAACACCCAGGATTATTGATGTCAGGAGGCATATCAATATTGCAGGACCAGAGCTCGCTATTGTAACCCACTGCACCCCAGGAGGATCACTACTGTTGCCCACTGGAGCCCACAGAATACCAGTATCATTTGGATTAAAGCCAGAGGGATCAGGTGAAGGGAAGATGGTTCCTGGAGACCACTGGCGCAGCAACTCCGTAGGGTGTCTAGCTAGGAGCTCTGAGAAGGCGTTATGTATCCCGTCCGGTGTATAGTTGCCTGTAGCAAAACCGCGTCCTGTACCACTTCCATAGGGATCTGCAATACTGGAGTTCCAGGGAGAGTCGTTCTCGGTGTTCCAAGCATTACTATCGGTTTTCCAAGCATTACTGTCGGTTTTCCAGGCATCGGTTTTCCAAGCATTACTGTCGGTTTTCCAATAATTTTTATCGGTGTTCCATGGATTATTGTCGGTGTTCCACGGATTATTGTCGGTGTACCAAGCATTAAATTTATCGGTGTTCCAATAATTTTTGTCGGTGTTCCAATAATTATTGTACCAAGGTGTGCTGTGGGGCTGGTAGGGCGGTGTTTTTGGAGGACGGGAGAGAGGAGCCATTAACAAAGTAGATACGAAATGGAAAGTGTGAGGTCGGATTCTGAGATTCTGCTGATTAAGAGGGCAGAACTAATTAGATGTCAGGTTCTAAAACTAACAGTTTATCTTTATTTGTTTAGAAATCGGTGGCTATGACAGTATGCTTCAAAGACTAAAAATAAACAAAAGAGCCTAGAATAACAACCTATTAATTTACCATTGAAATAACATATGTCATAACTGAGACATGGATCGCCATGCCAATTTTACGTCGAGAGAGGATGGTGTATAGAATTAGGATTGAGCAGGTTGTAGAAGCACCAATGGAAAATACTGACATGACCCTGGTAAGCCACACTTCACCACGGCGCATCTTGTCGACTGGTATCTTGTAATTATCGTTTGGCTCATAGTTTATGGTTGGGTTTGCTATGTTTACCAACCCGTTGAATGGGCTCGAGGTTGATGGGTCCCAGGTGAATGGGTTTTCAATTATTATAGCCTCTGTCGTCTGTTGATATGGTGTCTGCATGTCAATATAGATGCCTTGTATCTGAAAGCTAAAAGATAAGCTTCAAATAAGATACAATTTATCGTAGTATTAAACTATGAAGATTTTTGCCTAGCTAGACTGTGTTTTTACAAATGTAAAGGAGGGTTAGAACATAACAAGATGGTTTAAAAAAACACATGGTTAAAGAAGTCAACTATGGCCATGGTATTACTAATTGCTAAATGGAATATTATGAGACCCCCATCGTACATTATATAGTAAAAACGTTTTAATTTCCGCGTTTAGTGTCAATACTCTTTGAGTAGTGCACGGTTCTCAATGATCATGTCTTGATTACTTTCGTAACTTTCGTAAAATCGAACCAGGAAATATACCCCCAATAATTCACTCTCAGTAACTAAGCTCACTACCGAGAGCGAGAGAAAAATTTATTGTGTAATACCAAGCTCAAATTTAACCGATGAGTTTCGTTACCTTAAAGTTTCAGGGTCAGGCTAATTCTGTATTTGAATGAAATATAAACGTATGATAAACAAAAGGATCGTTTAAGTGAGTGCATTGTGTAGATACTAACCATTGAAATTGCATAACAAAGAACAGAGAGGAACACTTCAAGAAAGCCCCACAATCTCTTGATGATTGTATGGGATATAATGCTTGACGTCAGGAATACTCCCATTAGACAAGGCCCAGAGAGGATCATTGATAGCCAGAGGCGATCGTAGGTAGGTTCATCCGCGTTTACTATTTTTGCTCCTACTCTGGCTATTGTACCAGTGTAAGTGTAACCAGTACTGCTGGTTATAGGAGAAGAAACGGTGGTGTAGTAGGTCCATGGTGTTGGCCAGGTGAACCATATATCGTCCCATTTAGTAACAGTAGGAAAGTTTATCCAATCAGTGAATGGGTTGATGAAAGATTCTGCGATATGTGTCTCCATGGATTCGGAAAACTCTGTTGGAAACTTTGTCCGGGGCCATGTTGGAGCCATGATTGATCAACAGAAAAAGAGTCAGAAATATTGATCCACACAAAATTCGAAGGAGTCGGAAAATGAGCTAAATGATATTTTGCTCCATGATAAGTCTGCTAAATAGCTCATGCTAGATAAGTGCGTGTGACGCATAAACACACAGTACTCATGGAACCTCTTAACAAAATCAACAATTTGATGGGAAATTTGTAAATTAGGCCCCACCATGGCACATCTATTAATCGATAAAACACAGAGGAATATTATTACCTATTAATATCAAAGATAAAAGAGAGGAATACTGAATAACCTACCATTGATAGCGTGTAGAACATAATTGAAAAATGCAAGACAAGAAATCTCCTGAGTCTGTCTGTTAAAATGGTCCAGAGGAGAAGAAAGGAGGAACTGAGACAGAGAATGATTGATGGAGCATTGGTTGACATTGATATCCACAGTCGGGTGTAAGGTATATAATTCTGAAGATCTGGTTGTGGATCAATGTTGGTTGTCCTGTAAATGGGTGGCACAAAAATGTTGCGGAATCCCATGTCAGAGTGTGGATTAATAAACCCGATCTCACTATCGGTGGTGGTTTCTGGGGATGTGTAATAATAATCGGCCATGTTCTGACAAGACTCAACAAAGCAAGCGTGACGTGTTGTATATATGAAATGTACAGCTGCTGTAGTATGGTAGGCTTATATAATGCATAGAGGAAAACTGCCGTCGTCTAATTAATTTGCCTACAGGAAACTCACCATAAAACCGTTGTTTATAACATGTGCATGGATAACTTATTTTGATTGGATTGAAGAGGCCGTGTCATGATTCAAGTTAGAAAAGAAGATATATTTACGAGATCTCTCATCATCAGGTGGATGATAATGTGATGTTGAAGCTTGGAAAAATATCGCGACCTGGCAGGAGCCATGTAGGTTGCTGTGTGCGTTACTATGGAAACCCAATCCGGCTTTCTGAGAATATTTGTGCTAAACACGCCCCATAACAAAGGAATGATTTTCAAAGGTATTATTTCAATCCCATACTTTCTGATTTACCTGCGAAGAAGCATACGCTAGAACTGATAGGTACAGCTCCATAATATCCCTCAGTCGCTTCAGTATAATGTAGACGAGCAGTACTGAAAACAGTGCTATCCCCAATAAAGACGGTATACTGGTTACCATGGTAACCCACAGGGATCCTTGTGACTCCCCCACAGATCCTGGCGAAGAAAATGCGTTTGGGAAGTAGGGCGGCACCCCCGTAGTTGTGATGTTCGGAGGGGTATAATCCTGCCTCATTTCTTCGGTCGGCCAGAAGGGTTTCAAATCGACGCGTTTGTAGATGTGATGTTAGCGAATAGCAATCAGAGACAAAGAAACAGTAGTACCGTCACACTATAATGCACTTGTGTAAGTAGGAATAGTGAGGAATAGTGAGCAATTGGCAGACAATACATTCATTAATGAACGTGTAGAAAGTTTATGAATGAAACACGACCTTTTGAATAAAAGTACCTCATATTTTGCAAACAGCTATCCAGGAATTGTTCCAGCATATTCCCGTAGTTTGTTTTTGCACAAATATCACCGTTTACGTTTCGGAGGTACGGCTCGTCCCTCACTAGCATAATTTATGGGCCACCGTATATACTTGACATTTGTCCCACAAAGACTGGTAACGCAATGGACAGAATAAAATGAGATTTTGATAATAAGATAGAAAGATAAGAGGACTGTCTTCTCTCTCTTTCTAACTTATGAGAATTCTCTTGAGGGATATTGTTGTGAACGAGATACTGTGTAATGTACATCAGTAATTGAGTAGGTGACAATGGACAAGAGAGACAGGCAAATGAACAACCCTTGAGCATTGAACAAGGACGTTCTTTCTTATAACTTAGTTACAGCTACATTCAGTAATAAGACCGGGAATCGAACCAGGAATCTTCAGAGAGTTATAGGCTCGACGCTGAGTCACTAAGTCACCAAATATTGTTTGAACTTACCTGCATGGATAGAGCGTACGCCAGAACTGATAGGTACAGCTCCATTATATCCCTCAGCCGCTTCAGTATAATGTAGATGAGCAGTACAGAAAACACAGTTATCAATAATAAAGCCGGTACACTGGTTACCATGGTACCCCAAAGGAATCCCTTTTTGTGGGATTCCACCACAGATCCCACACCGTTATCACCAAGTCCGTTCCAGCCCGATTGCAGCGAAGGGAATGATTCCCATGCAGAAAACGCGTTCGGAATATTAGGCTCCAAGACGTCTTCGAGTTGTTTATTATTTACAAACTTTTCAGTAAATGGGCTTGGGATTTCGTTGTTATTATGACCCAAAAGCATTTCTTGAGGCACAAGGTACAGCTGGGGCTGCGTCTCCAAGATGTCGAGGTGTTGTTTTTCATACACTGCAGTAAATGGGCTTGGGATGTCATGATCCAAACGCATTTGAGGCGTCTCCAATACATCGACGTGTTTATCTACATATTTTGCAGTAAATGGGTTAACGAGTTCCCCGATAGGATATTTAGGAATTTCTTTGGGCTCTTGGTACTGCATCGCCTCGTGAAGCACAGCTGTAGAAGTCTTGTTGAGAGTCCACTGGGATAAAGAGCAAACGGCAAAATAAAGGAAGATCTCGACAAGACAATGGCGCCGACCAATGGCAATTGTTGGTAGCTTGGATTTACTAATGCTTATTGTTAGTAACAATTACCAACAGGAAATTGGGAGGGTGAAGGAAATTGGGTCAGGCAGACAAGAAGAAAAAAGAGACAGAGATATAGATCATGGAAGAGATCAAGATTCGATAGCCCTGTGCACAACTTTCGCTGAAACACAATCAACAAATTAGAACAAAGGAGGATCTAGATGGGTTTCATCAGATTTAAAATTAGTGCTGACTTTCGTTAGTTTTCTGGAGACGTGATCTAAAAAAAGCACTGTTCAGCTGACGATGGTTTTGAAAGAGTTAAATGAAAATAACAATTCTCTTGGGTGATATTTGCATCTTACCTCCGAAGAAGCATACGCCAGAACAGATAGGTACAGCTCCATGATATCCCTGAGTCGCTTGAGTATAATGTAAACGAGCAGTAAGGAAAACAATGCTATCCCCAGTAACGACGGTATACTGGTTACCATGGTAACCCACAGGAATCCTTGGGACTCCTCCACCTCCCCACCGCTATAATTAGCCCCTCCTGTCCAATTAATTGACGAAGGAGGTGTCGGTGGGCTGTCATCTTTGTTATAGCCATCTTTGTCACCATAGTCTGTAAACGGGTTTGGAACCGCATCCCATTCTTCGGCCTCGGTTATCCAGAATGGGGGCGGTGGTACAGTTGTAGTCATGTTAGGACTCATATCTGGGAGGCAAAGACTGATCTGATATCTGACTGTTCTGGTAGGTAAAGAAGAGAACAATGTTAGTGTAGAGAAGGATCTCGAAGTTGGGAGATAATAATAAAGCAAGCATAGCAAGTCCACACGGAATAATGCAAATTGCGTGGTACAGATCTCTGTTTCAATGGCGACATGTTCTTGTCTATACTGAAAATATAGGCAGGCACCACCTGCACTCCAATACAACACAAATTAAATTGACTGTTGTGTAATGACTACTGATTTAACTGCAGCTCTCAATATACGGATTACTCCCTCTCTCAAGATACAGAGTACCTTGTCTTACCGACAAAAGATACATCAGACACTACAGTCTGCGAGAAAAACAACAAGACTCGGGAGAGAGAGGGGCTAGAGAAAGAAGAGCTAGAGGGACATCGTAGCCGACCAATTTTAGCTGCTAACCATTAAACCACCAGTTATACTTAAGTATAGTGGTGGTCCACCACTCCAATTTATGTATCACTGGAAAAAATATCTATGGTACAAAAATATCTACATGGGAAAGGGTAAATCAATGAGAGAGAAATAGAGAGAGAAAGGAAAAGAGAGAGAAAGAGCAATTAGTAACAGGAAGTTGGTAGGGCGAAGGAAAAAGTGAAAGAGAGAAAAATTCCCAGCTTTGCGATGTATTTTCTCACCTTAGTCCAACTAAACTAGGAGAAAAAGCATATCTGAATATTAATCAAAGGAGAGACGTTTACAAAGAGCTTGGAAGAAGTTAGGATCTGCTAGTTATATTCACCTGAATGGGTTACATAAAGTACTTACTTTTGGTAGCTTTTAAAAAATTTACCTGTGACGAAGCATACGCCAGAACAGATAGGTAAAGCTCCATAATGTCCCCGAGTTGCTTCAGTATAATGTAGATGTCCAATTAACTGATGGAGGCTGGGGCGATCCTCCTGTGTCATCCCATTCATAGTCTCCAGTAAAAGGGTTTGGGACTACCTCCCAATCCCATTTGGTGAACGGTAGCGGTATCGGTGGAGGAACAGTGGGAGAGACGTTAAGCGTCATCGGAGAGACAAAGAAAGTAGCAAAGAAGCGATGCACACAGGAGAGCGAGGTAGAGAAAAAGGAGGGACATCGTAGCCGACTAATTTAGCTACTAACCACTAAACCACATTTCCAATATATGTATCACTGAAAAAAGTATCTATGGTACAAAAATATCCACACGGGAAAGGGTAAACCAGAGAGAAAGAGAAAGAAAGAGAAATAGAGAGAGAAAGAGAGAGAGAAAGCATATTTATCGACAGGAAGTTGGTAGGGCGAACAAGAAAATGAAAGAGAGAAAAAATTCCCAACTTTGCGGTGTATTTTCTTACCTTTCTGCAACTAAACTAGGAGAAAATGCATATAATATGAATATTAATCAAAGGAGAAACGTTTACAAAGAGGCTCTTTGAAAGAGCCTAGAAGAAGGTAGGATTTGCTAGATAAACTTCTGAATGGGTTGTATAAAGCTAGCTTTGGTACTTACTTTTGTTAGCTTTTTTTAAAAAAAATACCTGTGAAAAAGCGTACGCTAGAACAGACAGATACAGCTCCATGATATCCCTCAGTCGCTTCAGTATAATGTAGATGAGCAGTACAGAAAACAGTGCTATCCCCAATAAAGACGGTATACTGGTTACCATGGTAACCCACAAGGATCCTTGGAACTCCCCACTGCTTCTACCCCCTCCTGTCCAGTTAGTTGATGGTGGCAGGGCCGATCCTTCTGTGTCGTCCCAATCATAGTCTCCGGTAAAAGGGTTTGGGACTAAATCCCAATCCCATTGTGTGGCAGGATTCGCTATCGGCGGTGGGACAGTCGGAGAGACGTTGTTAAGCGTCATCCGAGAGACAAAGAAAGCAGCAAAGTAGCGATGCACTTGCGTAGAGTACGATCTCGGCAAGGAGCTGGAAGATAATACTTAGCATCTAGGAAGCTAGAGGACAACAACACCACACGAGAGAGATGGTATACTGCTGGGAATTAACACGGGAGAAGGATGGTCAGCTGAGAGAGGGTATCAACAGGAAACCGGGTGGAGGACGAAGAGGGATGTTGTGCACATCTCTCGGTGTGTTTTCTCACCTTTGTTTAACCGAACTGAGAGAAACTAAAATATTCAACCTAGAAATAATAATAATATTGGGGTTTTTTGCTATACCGCCCAGCCAGATTGGTGGCACTGTCACCTCAGCCAAGCGGGCTTCGAGTTGGTGCGCTACGCACACGAAATGCAAGGGTGACTGCGTCACCAACCAGCCAGAATAGGGCCAGACTAATCTGATTTTGGCAGTGATTCGCATCAGAACGGTTTGTGTAAATTTTAGCTACTAGCTAGCTTGTTAGACTTACCGTAGAAAGAGCGTAGATCAGAACTGCAAGATAGATATCCAGAATATTTCTCAGACGATACAAAACTATATAAATCAGCAGGGCAGCAAAGAGCAAGATGCCTAACAATGCTGGTCCGCAAGTTGTCATGGTCACCCACTGTTTCCGATAAGAACAATCCTCGCATAACTCGACCATGTAATCCGTAAATGGGTTGACTATCTCTTTTTCTCCACGACCAATCGCAAGACTCATCGTCACTATGATCATACGAAACTGTTTAACAGCTAGGAAAAACTTTAACAATACAATGTTTGAGCTAATAACAAAAGGAAAAATGTACCAGCTGTTGCCCCAATCCCCGCCAAGTCTTGGGATTATTAGAAGGGTGTGGGTGTGGTGATAGAGCCAACA
>AVPN01001948.1:0-17075 GCA_000695325.1 Pleurobrachia bachei | reverse complement strand
GAAAAAGGTTTCCTGAAAATTTCGAAACTCAAATCATACTGCAAAAATGAGTTAGAAAATTTTTCGATTTTGTTTTCAAAAATTTCGTATTTTTCGATTTATGTTCCACTTAAACCATACAAACCATCAAAGAAACACCTAATTGACCGAAATCAAACCGAAATTTCGATCATTTCCTGGTTTATAGGTTTTTGAAGTTTTTGAAGTTTTTGAATTTTCCTACCCTTTCCAGTTTTTGAAGTTTTTGAAGTCGACTTCAAAAACCACAAAAACTTCAGCCGGCCCCCCCCCAGTGGCCAGCGGCTCCCCTTATATCTCACACACTCTATCCCTCTTCCCATCAGGATTCGACTCTCCTGTCAAGTTAAAATGGCGGGTCCTAAAGAACCTGCAACTGCACCTCATGTCAGACGAAAAGAGACTCACAGTCCAGAATCTCAAGATGAGGGATGACCTGAAACGAGAGGGGATAACAGATCTCAAGACATATGGCGATGAGAAGAGCAGTGTCAGCGGTGCTATAGCTCAGATAATGTTGGGACCAATACACATCTGCTTCTTTCACAAACAAACTCAGGTATTGGTTGCCTTGATCGATTCTCATCTCATCCCCTCTCCTGCAAGTGGTTAAGACCCCCCCCAATAAACATATCCCCTCCCCTTCCAGGTTCGGTCCATGGCCCTACAAGTGGTATGTTTGGTCCTAACACAAGGTCTCCTCCACCCCATATCCTGTATCCAGTTCCTGATCGGACTCTGTACCGATCTAGACGAGACAAACAGAGTTAAAGCAGAACAGACTCTTATAGAACTCGACTCCAAATACCCGCTCTTCATCCACAGCCAATTCTTCCCCGGTCTGAGGGAGAGTTTCAAACTACAAACAGCACTCTTCAGCTCCTATCCTGTCCGAGGTTTCAGGAACAACCCTCCTATCTCACTCCTATCCCACGTGTACGCTCTGATACGGAACAGTAAAGTACACCGGCACAGTCAGCTAGTGATGTTGATCAAACAGTTTGATGAAGTTAAAAGGACGGATATTAATTTGCTGTTGTATATTGCTGATAACCTGGCACACATGAGTTACCAGATACTGGAGGAGCCTTTATTTGTCATACACCATCTCTCTCTCCTCATCTCCACATCTGGTGAGTTGGGTAAAATGTGTGAAATCTCACAAGGTACCGAACACCCACACGGTGTGAGCCACACTCAACTCATTCCCCCTCTCAGGTACTACCTACTTGGAGCAGGCTAAGGATGCCCTATATGGCCGAGACATGGCAGAAACATAACCCCCCCATTCTCCTCTCCCAGGCACTACCTACTTGGAACAAGCTAAAGATGCTCTCTATGGCCGTGATATGGCAGAAACATAACCCCCATTCCCCCTCAGGTACTACCTACTTGGAACAAGCTAAAGATGCTCTCTATGGTAGAGACATGGCAGAAACATAACCCCCCATTCTCCCATCAGGTACTACCTACTTGGAACAAGCTAAAGATGCCCTCTACGGTAGAGACATGGTAGAAACATAACCCCCCACTCTACCAGGCACGACATACCTAGAACAAGCCAAGGATGCACTATACGGTAGAGACATGGCAGAAACAATGCAGGATGAGGATGAAGAAGAGGTAGACGAGATAGATCAAGTAGAGGATTTACCAAAGTTAACTGAAGTGTTAGTAGCCTGTCAGTCCTGTACCCTTCTTATCTTGCTAAAGAAACACCTGATGGCCCAATACAATATAACGGACAAGAAGTGTCATGAGTTCTCGCCTCTTGAGGCTACTAAAGTGTACGATAAACAGATATCACGGCATACACAGACAGCTTATGACCCATCCCCTGTGTTGTCAGCTATTCAGCAGCTGACCCTTGATGTTGATTATGAGAGCGAGGAGTTCGAAAAGAGTGCCCTGCAATTCTATAAAGAGGTATTGGTGTTTGTTTGTTTGATTGTTTAATCCCCCTGTTTTTTTTTCATGTCTTTAGTGAACGAGAGATATATGTTTGTGAGAATTAAATATCTCGGCCCATCTCGCGTGTTCTCTCGTTAGCTGTTTTGTTAGTCTTGCACAATAGACACACATAACTTTTATGTCCCTCCCTTGAATTGTCTTAGTTCACATGCGGACGTGGCCGAGTGGTTAAGGCGATTGACTAGAAATCAATTGGGCTCTGCCCGCGTAGGTTCGAATCCTACCGTTCGCGACGGAAATACTTTTTGTTCTTTTTCGATTCATTTTTTCTCTTCATTATCTTCTTAATTAGTTAACTAATCAACTCCCTCCTCAGTTCCGGGACCTAATGACACAACAAGACCTCTCTGAGTTCCGATGTAGCGATAGCGATGGGGGTGCTGCTGGTGATGCAGAGAAATCAGGGGTCAAATATGTAAGTTGTTGTAACTTACCATTATACCGTCATCGGGGTTAAATAAAGTACATTGACACACTAAAAAGTCATGATTCCGCAGTATAATTAACTCCCCCTTCCCCTCTCAGTACGAAAAGCGAAAGGAACTGCCGCAGAAACCGAAAAGAAAGCCACGTGTCTCCAAAACCCCCTCCAAGTTGGGGGATAAGAGGCGACGTATCTCCACCAAAGGGGGTGCCAGTGCCTCGAAGAAGAAAAAGGTGAAACGGAGAAGGTATGTGGTAAATTCAGACTCTGGTGAAAGTGATCCTGGTGCACAAGACAGTGATAGTGATTATGACGGTACGTAGTGACGTCATATTGTGACGTCATGAGGGAGTAGTTCTCATTTGACTTTAGTATATATTATATGGTAACCATGGTAACTAACAGTTACTAACTATGGTAACCATGGTAACTATGGTAACAGTACGGTAACTATGTAAACACACACATGGCTTTTATCTACTACTGTTAAATTATTTGTTGTACAAACTGAGTGTGGGAAGAGATGGAGACTGGAGAGATAGGGCTGAGGGAGAGAGACAGGGACAGAGAGGGAAAGAGGGAGAGACAGAGACAGAGAGAGGGAGCTGATAGAGAGAGTAAGAGACAGGGGACTGAGGAGATGGGAGCTAGAGAGATAGTGAGGGAAACAGAGAGATCACAGAGCGAGGAAGGTGTCCCAATCATTTTTGAATTTCTTTTTCAGAGATCTATAAATTTGTGTTATTATTAGTTAAATGTAAATTTATACACGTTTTTTTTCATTCACACATCCAATTCTTATTGACTAACTGATCAGTGTTTTATTGTGCTTTCTATTCTCCCAGCCCACCTTTAGTCCCTCAACTTCCTAACCCCAAACTCTCCAATATATTAGCAAGTAACCAACTCCAGCCAAGATGGTTCGAATGCACACCCCCGGAAAGGGTATCGCCCAATCTGCCCTCCCCTACAAGAGGAGCGTGCCTAACGTGAGTTAAACAAAACATTGTTTTCCTATACACTGTTCTTTTTGATCTGGTATCTGCATCATTTCCCTACTTTCTTGTCCTACCTACATCTCTCTAACCATGTGTTACGGATAACGGACCACAATACATCTCTCTATTTTCTCCTTCCTACACTTCTCTAACCCTACAATGTGGGGAACCCAAAGTGCAGAGTTGAGCGCTGACCCGCTCTACTTTGTTCTATTGGTGGGTATTGGGAGAGAGCATCTGCTTCCCATTCCCCTTCCTCCACTATCCTCCCTCCAGCCCCCGCTCACATGGTGTGACATGGTGATGTCATGATGAAAGCTGAATAAAAACTCTGGTAAAACATCTCTCAAATCTAAACAGTAGTGTGTCCGTTAAGTTGTCAGTCAATAAATAAAAACCCAATATATTAACACATCTCCCCTCTCTCTCAGTGGCAGAAGTTGACAGGAGATGAGGTGAAAGAGATGATCTACAAATTGTCGAAGAAGGGGCTCACCCCCTCTCAAATTGGGGTTATCCTCCGAGACTCCCACGGTGTCAACCAGGTCCGACATGTCACTGGAACAAAGATTCTCAGGATCCTCCGTGCCAAGGGGCTCGCCAGTAAGATCCCTGAGGACCTGTACCATCTGATCAAGAAAGCCGTGGCCATCCGGAAACATTTGGAGAAGAACAGACAGGATAAGGACTCAAAATACAGGTTAACATGTTTGTTTGTTTGTTAGCATCTCTTAACCCTTGTTAACATATTTTGTTTATGTTACACCAACTAAGTTACCAAGTGTTAAATTATTCCCTGCAGGTTGATTCTGATTGAGAGCCGAATCCACAAGCTGGCCCGATACTACAAGACCAAATCCGTCCTCCCTCCTAACTGGAAATATGAGAGCGCCACAGCTTCTGCTCTTGTCGCCTAATTAACTGTTATTAACTGTTTTTCGTTGTTTTAACCAGTTGTGTAGTTTTGCTGAGTTCCCCCTCCACCTCCTCCTCCTCCCCGAACTGTTCTCACATTAAATACTCAATCAATAATCTCTTGACATAGCATGACAGAAATACCACCGCCATGAAGTTTCCATGAACTAACAAACAGAGAGAAGAGCGAGCTGGCCGGCAGTGGATGGGCGACAACGGTAAGAACTAAGAAGGTGTGCCTAGCTAGACTAAGTAAAGAAGGGTTAGAACATACACCAAAGAAAGGAGGGAGAGGTTTGAACATCAAAAAGAGGGCTTCTTTCTTTCCTTTCTTCAGATCGGAAGGGAAGGCTTCATTTTATCAAACTAATTGCTGATTATTAACCTCTGTTTATATTTCAGCTATCAAGCGAATTAAGTTGCTGGAGGATCTACAGAGCAAGAAAATGCAACTCCAGAGTAAAATTGAGAACAACAACGGTACGTTTACATCAACTCTCTGAAAGTTTACTTGGTCGTTCAATTTACCTCCCTGAAAACATGTTGATAACATGTTAAACCATGTTAAATAGTATGTTACCCTCTCCCTATGATACAGGTGTGGGAAGCCATCCTCAACAACAACCAGCTGTTATCCCTCAACCTACAGTACCTGAACCTATTGAACGGACCCCAGCAGAGGCTAGCAGGTTACACGCCAGCAAGTTAAAAGCATTGCAGGTAACACAACATAATGGGATCACAAAATTATTGTCTAAGTGGTGATTTCGTTATCAAGTTCTGGAGATGAGGGCTATCGTTTTTTAATAGAGATTCTCTGATATTATTATCCCCTTTCTCTATCTTTTCCTCGGGGTAGTAATCAATATCTCTCCTCTCCAGGGTAGTAATCAAGACAGTGATGGATTCTTCGTCACCCAAGACAGCATCTTTGGGAATCTCATCCTCTCTGTTATACCGCGGTTCAATGCTGACGGTAGTTTAGGTGCTGGAAACCTACCGAGAACTGGTGGGGGAAGGTGACATGTGAATTGTGTAGTTGTATTTTGAGGTTTCAGCTATAAAAGGTGATGGCAAGAGTCTTGCCGCAAGACTCTCTCGCTGACTCTTTGTTAGTTTGATGAAGTGCAACTTTAGCAAAAACAATTTGGGTTGTGTTGTTTACGAATGTGTTCTTTATTACTTAATAATGTAAGATGTGATATAAAAGTTTTATGAAAATAATTGTTTCAGTTTGCCGCAATTAAAATCTGACGCTCTCAATGTCACGCGCGATAATTTCAGGTTAACGTTGCCAAGAAAGGGTCGCGCGGACCAAAGACTTGAATGATGCGCGCGCGGCGTCGAAATGGCCATTATACATTACATGGCCATGGTCGAAAAAAAATGCCGATTTTGGAATTTCAAACTTGACGCTCGTCATAGATAACCTGTGCTCAATCTAAGTTTCTAATCTACCAGAATTCACACTTACTACACAGATCTTCACGGTAGAAACATGACTTCTGTGGAAAAAGCGGTTCCTCCGCCCCTCGACAAAATCCCTCCAGAGTTGGTTTTGCAGCAAAACCTGATCAAAACAATAATTTAAAGCTTTTAATTACTTATTCCAGCCCACCTTATTCCAATTATTTTCGACCAATTGAAAAAAGCCTTAGAAGAAAAGCACACAGTACAGATTTGCTCATTTCCCAGTCCTCTGTCCCCCGGCACTTACATCCTGTCTTCTAACTGTCCCCCACTTGTAACACCCTGCTTTTGTAGTGAGATGTCGGACGATGAACAGAAGCCTCCATCTCCCCCTCCCCCTGAGTGGGTGAAGATCCAACACAAAACATTCACTCGCTGGACAAACGAGCAGCTAAAAGCAAGGGACCTGCACATTGAGGAGCTCCCTGAGGGTCTGAAGGATGGAGTGGTGTTAGTGAATCTAGTAGAGATGCTTACTGAGAAGGCATGTCCTCGGAGATACTCTAAAAAACCAAGGTTTGGGAAACATCTTTCATCCACCATCCCCCACCAGTCATCACTTGATTTGTTAACTTATCGTGGTGTGCGTTTTATTATCTGAGGCCCCAGTTTCGCCAATCACTACAATTGAGTGATAATTTTCAGAATGCGGATTCACATGATAGAGAATTTGGACATGGGCCTTCAAATGTTGGTTGATGACGGAATTGTCCTCGTTAATATTGGTGAGTTCCTCTTCAGTTCTAGTTCGAGCTGGTCCTTTGACGGTCAAACTTTGTTGTTCTAATTTTTTGGTGGCTAACCTGGACTAGCGGGCATGTATTAGCTTCCTGTCACCCTCTCTTACTATCTTCATCTCTCTCCCCTCTCGCCATCTTTATATATCTCTCCTTCCTCTCCCCATCCCTAATTCCTTACGCATATTATGCGACTGAATGAGTGTATGAGTAAGATGTGTCAAAACCACGGGAGGATGGGAGATGGGGAGAACTCTTTCTTTCTCTCTCTCACTCTCATTTTCTCTCCCTCTCTCTCTCTCTCTGTCTCTCTTCTTCCTGGTGATACTGCTGGAATCGCCGAATCGCACATTTCCCTGACTATTACAGGGCCAATTTCCGGAGATGTATGATGGAGTATGTGTGTGTGTGAAAGAGATAGGGGAGGGACGAGGGTAGTTAGGAAGTGGTGTTTTGGACAAAAGAAATCGGAGAAATATGCTAATTTCATTTCATTGCAAATTTCACGCGAATTTGCGAAATTTGCAATTTATTTTCAATTTTTTTGGAGAAAAGGAATATGGGAAGAGAAAGCTGTAGACCTTTCTCCCTCCCTTAGCTAGCTTCAGATGAATGGCTGATGAACAAAGAACTATTTATACGGCTTTATTATGTGACCACTGACCAGTCTATACTATAACACTCGCCCTCATATTTCTCTCTCTCTCTCTCACACTACAATTATAGACAACCTCTAGCTTTCCTTTTCGTCCTTTGTCACAAGATTAAGTAAAGACAGTGGAGTTTTTCAACAATAGCTCTCTGAGCATGGCAAAACAAACTGAGTGCATGAACCGTGAGCACTCTTTCTCATCGTTTACATAATTACCACTTCCATTGTCCTTTATACAGCAGCCCAGTAGTGGTTTCTACAGCTCAGTAGTTTGTACAACCAACCATATCTTCATAATATCATGAACCATGGACCAGAAAGATGCCTTTCTGGTAACATTTACTGAGCTGGGTTTATCAGTATCAGTATGAAGAAGCGTAGGGAGTAGTAGGTGGAAGTAGTACTGTAGCATGTGAAGTAGTAGGAAGGAACATGAGACAGGATGTGTTATCTTCATGTTACAGTCACGTCACAGAGAGATAGAGGGACCGGGAGGGGGGATGTTCCCTGTAATGTGACATGTGTGTTTATAATAAATCATGCACTATTATCTGTCATCTGGTGATCTAATAAAGACATGTCATATGCGAAGTGTCATGCGAAGTGTCATGCTTGAATAAAACAAGCATTGAAACGTAACAGCAATCCCAGCAAATCAAACTGATTTTAATCGAAATGAGTTGCTTCTCAACTGCGATAATGTTTATGAAGGAGCAGTTAAAGTGTTTATGAAGGAGCAGTTAAAGTATTTATGAAGGAGTATAT
Source organism: Pleurobrachia bachei (assembly GCA_000695325.1). Taxonomy (NCBI): domain Eukaryota; kingdom Metazoa; phylum Ctenophora; class Tentaculata; order Cydippida; family Pleurobrachiidae; genus Pleurobrachia; species Pleurobrachia bachei. The sequence goes on along the minus strand of AVPN01001948.1, from coordinate 9,125 downwards.
TGTTTTCAACTCTGCATGAGTACCGTTACCACACAACATATGCAATCAAGTACAACAAAGTTTGTCTTTAGTTCATCTTCGTGTGTCACCGAATCAATTAATCCCGGCAATGAGAGGTAGAATTCAAGGGAGGGTGTACAAAGGACCGTTTGGATCACATTACCAGAGAGGATCGAACATCAAACTGCCTTTTTAGGCGACCCCGTGAAATTCTTGGATCGCTTTGCTCGGGGCAAAATTTGAACTTTTCAACAATCTGAGAGCTCATTGCCTTCTTGCTCATCCAGTTCCATAGAGGGTACTCCCGACAAGACTTGACGTCTCCACAAATATAGTACTTCCAGAGTGTACTAGCCTCTCTGGCCAGGGCATAACGGGAACATGCAACAGTATTGAGGTATCGGTAACCGAAAGATCGGAGGCAGTGGTGTGTTGGTATCAGTGCTCGATCCTTGATAATATCCTTGAGAAACCCCATAAAGACTTCATCAAGGTAGGGTAGGTCATCATCGCTATAATCACCGGCCCTGCTGCTGCACAGAGTAGTATGGGCTAGTCGAGCAAATAGTGCTGCTTTGTGATCTTTGATCTGCTCCAGCCATTTAGAGCTACCACTGCAGTAGTAGCCCTGTAGGAATGCCAGTGTGAAGCTTCCTGAAGTTGCAGTGGATGGAGCGATGAGTAAGACCCTGAAATGAAGGAGAGATTGATACCCCAGTTAGTTAATATTAATAGTTAGACGAATAACAACATAATTCGCAACAGGTTGCCAGGCTGGAAAAAGGAACAAACATAAGAAAATGTCTGCAGCTTACCCAATCTGAGCCAAAAGAAGAAGGAGAGGTAATTTCATAGCACAACGTTAAGAAATTGGGACTAGAACCTAACAGTTGAGGGGGACTAATAACTATCGAGATCGAGATCGATAATCGCTCATTATCACGTGATATAGAAGAAGATCTGTACCAGCTGCTTCGTGCACTTTTGGAGGAAGAGAGGGAGAGAAAAGGAGAGAAATGGAGAGAAAAAGCCAAAAGAGGTTTCTGAAATCCATGGTCAAGTTTTAATTTTGAAGTAATTTGTCAACACCGCAGGTGTTTTTGAAGGATCTTCTGATCGCCATATATTTGAATATTATACATTCACTACACGCCTTTTGGAACGGCTCTTTTCATTGTGTTTTCTGCATATCACATTTCTTCCATTTTACTACCACCGCCTCAATCTCTCTCTATCTCTCTCTCTCTCTCTCTCTCTCTCGACAGCGACGGATTCTTCGTGACTCAAGACAGCATCTTTGGAAATCTCATCCTCTCTGTTATACCACGATTTAATGCTGACGGTAGTTTAGGTGCTGGAAACCTGCCGAGAACTAGTGGGGGAAGGTGACGTGTGTAGTTGTGTATTTTGAGGTTTCAGAAATAGGTGTTGGCAAGACTCTCTCTAAATCGTTTCGTTTGATGAAGTGCAACTTTAGCAAAGACAATTTGGGTTGTGTTGTTTACGAATGTGTTCTTTACTACTTAATAATGTAAAATGTGATATATAAAAGTTTTATGAAATTGATTGTCTTCAGTTTGCCGCAATTAAAAACGATTCAATACTTAACGTAACGTCACGCGCAATACTTTCAGCTTACCGTTGCCGAAAAGGTCCGCGCGGACCAAAAACTTGTGCGACGCGCGCGCGGCGTCTAAATTTAATCCTGAAATTCAAAAAGCTCAAGTTTGAAATATCAAAATCGCTTTTTTTCTTCGGCGTTTTCAGTTTCTTCTCTTCGTTTAACGCTCGTCATAGATAACCTGTGCTCAATCTAAGTTTCTAATCTATTAGATTTCATACTTGCTACACAGATATTTCTTTCACGGTAGAAACATGAATTCTTTGGAAAAAGCGGTCCCTCCGCCGCTCGACAACATCCCTCCAGAGTTGGTTTTGCAGCAACGCCTGATCAAACTAAATCAAAACAATAATTTAGAGCTTTTAATTACATCCCTCATTATTCCTACCAAGCCTTACTGAAAATTGAAACAAAAGCCTTTCACAGAAAAGCACACAATACAGATTTGCTCATTATATCTCCCAGTCTTGTACCCCACTCGCATCCTGTATGGCGGCGTCATACACCATTTGATTCTCAGTGCGCTCAGATGGGGTCGGCAGCGCCAGACATCTTACACCCAACATTTCTAGTGAGATGTCGGATGATGAACAGAAACCTCCATCTCCCCCTCCCCCTGAATGGGTGAAGATTCAACACAAAACATTCACCCGCTGGACAAACGAGCAGCTAAAAGCAAGGGACCTGCATATTGAGGAGCTCCCTGAGGGTCTCAAGGATGGAGTGGTGTTAGTGAATCTAGTGGAAATGCTGACTGAGAAGGCTTGCCCTCGCCGATACTCCAAAAAACCAAGGTTAGGGTTTTTGATAACGAAGCATCTTTCACCCACCACTAGATTTGCTAACTCTGTGTGGTGTACGTTTTCATATATGATGCCCCAGACCCATCACTATAACAATTGAGTGATAATTTTCAGGATGCGGATTCACATGATAGAGAATTTGGACATGGGCCTTCAAATGTTGGTTGATGACGGAATTGTCCTCGTTAATATCGGTGAGTTCTACGCCCTTTAATATGCTGTTGAGTTCGAGCTGGTCCTTTGACGGTCAAACTTTGTTGTTCTAATTTTTTGGTGGCTTACCTGGACTAGCGGGCATGTATTAGCTTCCTGTCTTTCTCTCTTACTATCTTTATCTCTCTCTCCCTCTCTTTCTCTCTATCTTTATATCTCTCCTTCCTCTCCCCATCCCTAATTCCTTACGCATATTATGCGACTGAATGAGTGTATGAGTAAGATGTGTCAAAACCACGGGAGGATGGGAGATAGAGAGAACTCTCTCTCTATCTCTATCTCTCTCTCTCCTTCCTCGTGATACTGCTGGAATCGCCGAATCGCACATTTCGCTGGCTATTACAGGGCCAATTTCCGGTGATGGATGATGGAGTGTGTGGGTGGGTGAAAGAGAAGAGGTGAAAGATGTGGGGGAGGAAAGTTAGGAAGTGGTGTTTTGGACAAAAGAAATCGGAGAAATATGCTAATTTGCATTTCATTCCGAATTTGCGAAATTTGTAATTCATTTTTGAACTTTTGGTGAAAAGGAAGGGGGGTGGGCTATAGACCTTTCTCCCTCCCTTAGCTAGCTACAGATGAATGGCTGATGAACAAAGAACTATTTATACGGCTTTATTATGTGACCATTGACCAGTCTATAACACTCGACCTCATATTTCTCTCTCTCACTACAATTATAGACAACCTCTCCTTTGCGTCCTTTGTCACAAGATTAAGTAAACAGCGAAGTTTTTTCAACAATAGGTCTCCGAGCATGACAAAACAAACTGAGCGTGCATGAGTACTGTCTCTCTCTCTCTTTGTTTACACAATTACCAATTCCATTGTCCTTTCTACAGCAGCCCAGTAGTGGTTTCTACAGCTCTAGTGTAGTGTGTACAATTAACCATATCTTCATTATATAATCATGAACCATGGACCAGAAAGATGACTAGTTCTGGTAACTTTTACTGGGTTTATCAGTATGAAGTAGTGGAGGGAGTAGTAGGTGGAAGTAGTACTGTAGCATGTGAAGTAGTAGGAAGGAACATGATACACAGGATGTGTTATCTTCATGTTACATATTGCAGTCACGTCACAGAGAGATAGGACAGGGAGGGGGAGATGTCCCTTGTAATTTATAAACATGTGTTTATAATAAATCATGCACTATTATCTGTCATATGGTGATCTAATAAAGACATGTCATGTGCGAAGTGTCATGCGAAGTGTCATGCTTGAATAAATCAAGCATTGAAACATAACAGCAATCCCAGCAAATCAAACTGATGTTTGATCGAAATGAATTGCTTATCAACTGCGATAATGTTTATGAAGGAGCAGTTAAAGTGTTTATTAAGGAGCAGTTAAAGTATTTATGAAGGAGCATATTGTTTTCAACTCTGCATGAGTACCGTTACCACACAACATATGCAATCAAGTACAACAAAGTTTGTCTTTAGTTCATCTTCGTGTGTCACCGAATCAATTAATCCCGACAATGAAAGGTAGAATTCTAGGGAGGGTGTACAGTGTACACTGTACAAAGGACCGTTTGGAACATTACCAGAGAGGATCGAACATCAAACTGCCTTTTTGTGCGACCCCGGGAAATTCTTGGAACGTTTTGCTCGGGACAAAATTTAAATTTCCCAACAATCTGAGAGCTCATTGCCTTCCCACTCATCCAGCTCCATAGAGGGTACTCCCGACAAGACTTGACATCTCCACAAATATAGTACGCCCAGAGTGTACTAGCCTCTCTGGCCAGGGCGTGACGGGAACATGCAACAGTATTGAGGTATCGGTAGGCGAAAGATCGGAGGCAGTGGTGTGTTGGTATCAGTGCTCGATCCTTGATTATATCCTTCAGAAACCCCATAAAGACTTCATCAAGGTAGGGTAGGTCATCATCACTATTATAATCACCGGCCCTGCTGCTGCACAGAGTAGTATGGGCTAGTCGGGCAAATAAGGCTGCTTTGTGATCTTTGATCTGCTCCAACCAACCAGAACTACCACTGCAGTAGTAGCCCTGAAGGAATGCGAGTGTGAAGGATCCAGATGTTCCTGTCGATGGAGCGATGAGTAGGGCCCTGAAATGAAGGAGAGATTGAGATACCTCGATTTGCGACTCTAGTTCTACTAGTTATCATTAATAGTTAGACGAATAGGAACATTCGCAGCTGGGTGGAAAATGGAACAAACATAAGACAAATGTCTAGATCTTACCCAATCTGAGCCAAATGAAGAAGGATCAGAGGTGTTTTCATAGCAACGTTAAGAATTTGGGACTAGAACCTATCAGGGACTAATACCTATCGAGATCGATAATCGCTTATTATCACGTGATATAGAAGAAGATCTGTACCAGCTGCTTCCTACGACCTGCACTTTATCAGATTTTTGAGAAAGTGAGGGAGAGAAAAGGAGAGAAAAAAGCCAACAGGGGTTTCTGAAATCCATGGTCAAGTTTTGATTTAAGTTGACATTTTGCGACGCCAGGTGTTTTTTATTTTAATTCTGAAGGAGAGTCAGATTTGAATACATTCACTACACGTCTTTTGGAACGAATCTTTTCATTGTGTTTTCTGCATATCACATTTCTTCTATTTTACTACCACTTTCTCTCTCTATCTCTATCTCTCTAGTCTCTAACTGCGATAGACAGGGGTCTTTGTCCTCTCTCTATCTATCTCTCTCTCCCTCTATCTCTCTCTCTCTCTCTCTCTCTCCGTCCCTCTATCAGCTATCTATCTATTTCTCTCCCATTATTTACTCACTTTTGTTCAAACACACGATCGTTTCATTCCATGAGGTGATGTGAAGCGTGTGTGTAGACTGCGATAGACAGGGGTCTTTGTCCCAGCTCTTACAAACACAATCTCCCTCTATCTCTCTCTCTCTCTCATTCATCTATCCCAAACTCTATCCCAAACTCTCTCCCTAACTGGGGCCATGGGGGGGGGGGCTTGTTACCAAGGTAACAACTGGTAACCGATACAATTTGAGAGGGAGAGAGTTGTTGTCCGCACCGATACACTATATGATTTGAGATTTGTTAAAAACACTGCAATCTCATGTTGATGAGATTTGGGGATGGGGTGGGACAGTAATAATATAAGGCATGATTGTGGATGTATGATGTATCATATTTGTTGATGCAACTAATGTTGATTACTCGACACTATTTCACCACGCCCCAACTATATTGGAGGGTTAGAAATAATCTGGCCCATTTTGGTTTTTGGTGACTGAGATTATGGGTATGTTAGGCGTTGTAAATGTATGTAATCATAATAATTTTATATTCTTTGATCTCAATTGAGGGTGAGAGAGATTAGAGATAGAGAGAGATAGTAAGTGAGGGAGTGAGGATGACAAAATCTAACATTTTAGCACCCTTATATCACATTTCACAGCCCCCTCTCTCAGTCAGTGTGTTCGTGTGTAGGTACCTTCTACTATTATACAGCTGTGTATGGTCCCTCCTGCCTCCAACCTACTAGAGGCAGTGGTGTGTGACCAATATACCTGCACTACTACTGTGGGTGTGAGTTGTGACCTTGTCCTCAGCCCTAGTTGGTGGTCAGGTGTGACGGTTGGTAGGTATCCTACAACATCATCATAGGAGTGAGTGTTCCACCTGAATATATGCCACCATTTTCTAGTTGGTATTTCCAGATGATTTGAAAATCTCATTCTCAAATCATGTGATTATCTGTTTTGAATTCGGACATCAAATGATTCGTAGACCATACGGTAGCATGCGTCATGAAACATTTCAAGCGTTCTTCTTTCAGGAATAATAAGCAACGTGTCACAACTCATGTCTCTACTTCCTATCAGACTGATCCAAGGGGGTCTAATTTGTCCTCCCTTTCTACTACTCTATATGATTTACTATTCATGAAACTATTCAGTATATATGCAGAAACTTCTATATTTACCCAAACCTAAACATACCGCGGATAAGAAGGCTTTGATAATCATGTTAACTCACTGACTCAGCCGGACCCTATTTATCCCTGCACTGCTGGGACTCTGAACTGCAGAATGCATCATGTCCCTATATTCTCTCCTGCTCATGAAGCATAGATCTAAGATCTGTGAGGGTTCGGCAGAGCACATGCAGCATACATATTTCCCAATATTTATTCCCGACCAAGGCGTGTGTGAATATCATAATCTGAGTAGATGGGTAGGTGTTGTGAGATAGGGTCGAACAAGGCAAGGACAGATAAATGATTGTGTGTTACATATTAGATGGGAAACCCAGTTCTGCATTGCAATGTGTGAGCAGGTGTGTTTTACAGATCGGAGACAGTCTCTAATGAGGTTAATGCGTTACATTATCAATGGGAAGTGCACTGAGAGCACATGTGACTAATGTAACACTATAGTGTGTTACACACATCCTACTACTGTAACATACAACTGTAACATAATTTAATTTACTGGAATCACCATTTTAATATTTGATAGAAATGGTGGAATTCTCGATCAACATTGTAATCCGCAACGTGTCATATAACACACACACGACCTCAATTTAGTTTGTGTGTAACAGGTGGCTGATCCTAAATCTCTCAAGACCTAACAAACAACCTATGTCCTAGATAACTAGGCAGCTGGGGTTACTGTAGGTACATGTAGTTGTAGTAGCAACATAACTACCTATAACTCTTACGGGAGAGAGAGTCAGTCGGATGGAGACACCACGCCCCCTGCAGTGATTTCGATCAACTAGTTAGTAGTCATGTGTGTGTAAAGCCATGCAATGTTACACAGTGAAACCACTGAAGTTATGAGATACGAGTGTGTAGATTGATGTGATATGAGTGTGCTGGGTGTGTGATCCTGCTGCAGTCGTGTAACTTTAGCTAGCATAGATATGGGGCTGAGTTCTCCAATTACGAAAGTCTTCGTCCACTCTATCCACAGACCACAGCTCTAGCTATGTGTCACATCACAGCTGTCCATAATTGTGAGTGGGGCATGTGCAATGTAGCTACATAAAGACATTATTGCACCATCTCGCTAAAAAGATAATTCGTATTGTAAAGGGGGGGGGGAGGCTGCAAAGAATAATTACTTTGTCTTTAAATTATACATTTCGGGTAGCCACCTATTATATATATATATATATTATATATCACCTATCACCTATCACTAGTTAATCGCACGTCAAGACATTCTTGTGAAGTTACAATACACCTGTTACTGTTTCCTTAATCACATCGTGCTTCCAAGCTTATGTTTTAGACATGTAATTACAGACTTTAAAGCAGTGCTGGGAACATGATGATCGTCATCTTGAATTGACTCATTGATCGTATGACGTGAAAGAGAGTATAGCAGTTCTCATACTTATTGAGAAAGATATTGGAGATGACGTGTACAGCTGTTGCAGCAGTTTCTGGAAATACAATTAGGGGCCATGATATGGCGGGGGGGGTGGGGTGGTGATACTAGACGGGGGTAGGGGGGGGGGCAGAGAGATATCATACTAGACATAAAGGGGGTGATAGATGCAATAGACACCAGGGAATGTGAGTGTTTATGTAGGGATCTACATGATCTCTGCTGCATGCTAGAATATAATCAGTATCAAATCATCAATCATGAAGTCTCTGAGCCCCAGAAGTTCTGATTAATGTACTAATGTTAATCAAAATAAAAGGATGTCAGCTTCACATTAAATACGTGGCCCCATCCCTCTAGCTCTCTCTGTATGTGACTGAGGAAGCCCCCAATTGTGGAAAAAGAAACACCCCCGCATCACATCTTCCCGTTCTCTTTCTTTCCAGTTCATGGACCCCCACATTCCAATCATAAAAGGAACAGTCTTCTCTCCATCCCTCTCTTTCCCTCATATCACTGTCCTCTTCGTTGGTTTGTTTGTTTATTCCGGCCCTCTCATATGCAGGAGCTGCCCCTTCATATTTGACCATATATGGACATATCTTTCAGGATCCAATGATATCTACTACGGAAGTCTGAAACTGATCCTTGGATTAATATGGACTCTCATTCTGCATTATCAGGTAGGAGAGAGATAGCATGATGAACATGTTACATATCTGATCGTGACAAACATGCTAAAATTAACACCCCCCCACTAAGGATTAATGTCCTAAATCTCCTCCCACCCCCCAGATAAAATTGAGTTTTGGTCATGACGAACCTACAGATGGGAAACCCAAAGTAACAGCAAAACAGCACGTCCAGAACCTGGTCACTGAGAAACTGGGCCAGATGACTCTACCTGGAGGTAAATAGACGGAAGACGCGGGAATTGGAATGTAGACAAGAGAGCGCGCAATCTCAAACCATATGCCTGGCGCGCGCGACCCAGACACAGATTTGGCGGGACACCGTGTCCGACTTGGTTACGAAGTCACCCCTAATATTGCATATTATATGCAATATTAGGGGTGACTTCGTAACCAAGTCGGTTAGGGGTGACAATACCGCTTGCCGAAAAATGGCAATTTTCATGACCTTCT
>AVPN01001946.1:2875-17078 GCA_000695325.1 Pleurobrachia bachei | reverse complement strand
TAAGAGACGGTTACCGGCTTCCCCCACCCAAAGCCTCAACACCCCAACTCGCTCGACTAATGGAGCAATGTTGGTACCATAATCCAGAGGAGAGAATAACATTCGGGGACATTATTGAAATACTGGAGAGACTGAACTTTGAGTACTGATACTATCTGGAAGTGATTGAGATATGCATCATACGATTTACACAGATTATATATTGTGTTTTTTAATTCGTTTGTTAATGATTTGTGTATGTGATAGAAACCATAATTTCAGTATACAGCCCATCAGTAATATATCCATTGCGTGTGTCAAATACTCATTTTACTGTGTTCAAACCCTTTATATTAAAACAATCGTCTCTTCTTTTGTACTATGGTTTTCTGACAAAGAAGTGAGAAAAGAGCGGGAAAAGAACGGAAAACCATGGTAATTGTGTGCGAAAACTCGGTAGTTTTGGGGAGTTTAACTTGTAAAAACGGTATATATACAGACTGGAGAAAAATAGGTCAAAACACCACGAGAGTCAACAAACTCATAACACTCTCTCACACACATTTTAGGAGTCCTTGAATGTAGCAAGAAGTTTGTCACAGTAGAGAGAGGAGCGGTGTTTGTGTTTTACGTTCTCAACATGTTCACATAGGTAGGACGGCCATACCTTGCCTGCCTCACACAGGACACCGTATACTGCCTCTTGGATAGCCTGGGAAATAGAGGGTGGGGTTAGGGAATAATGATAGTGACAAATGTGGTTATACTTGAAGTGCACGGAATAGGGGTATATCTCCGCCGTGGTGACACCTGCGATCCCAACGCCTCAGGTGTCATGTCACCAAATCTCCACCTTGATAACCACATACACATACCTGGTTGGGATCATCAAGGTGAATCAGTAGTCCCCGGTATAGGAACTGCAGGTGAGCCTTATACAGCTCTCTGTTATAATCCTCCGGCAGGAGGGAGAAGAACGTCTTCAGCGTGGATGTAACGGCCACTCGCAACTCGTCCGAACTGTCGTCCAACCGTTTTAGTAGCTCTACATAGACTTTGTGGAGTTCGTCCGGGCCAAAACATTCCTGTATGATATAATAAGGGTAATAAGGGTGGGCTGGGAAGTTATCAAGGAGAAGGGATAGCTTGAAATAGGTCACGGAATAGCTGTCAGAGCATTGGCCTGACCCGATTCTCGCTTCTTCTCAAATTCTGTTCTGCACGCGGAGCGCGCGAGAACTGTGGTCAGAGCATTGGCCTGACAGCGGAATAGTTAGTATAGAGGATGGATGACTAATCAAATCTCTGTCGGTCGATGCTCTGACAATCGAATCTAATTACATACCTTGCCTCCGGTCTGCAATACAAAGTTGAAACAATTGCAGCACACTAGACGAGTTGCACAGTTGTCATCGTCCAGATTACTGACCAGCTGAGCCACCAACTTCTCTTGTACCTGTGCAGGGGGTGGTGTGGGTATAGGCAAGCAGATACTATACACTAGTTGCCTGGTGCACCCAGACCTCGTTTTTATCGTGCTCAGATCAGGTCGACAGATAGGAATAAGCCGCTGGTTAGACGAGTCTGGGTCAAGACGAACCTGTTTCAGGGCATCTCGTGAGAGAAGGTTGGATTTGAGGAGAGCCCAGAGGGAGGAGATAGCCGCACACCTAACCGTCCCCGCTGTCCTACCTGCCCTCCATTCTGCGGGAGAGAGGCGGTTAGAAAATAGTTCTGTATTTGGGTAGGGGGCACTACTCGTTATCATAGACCGCGAGATTCTTATTGAGATCCGAGATTCTTGTTGAGATCCCACCCATAACCCAAAAACCCAACAAGTATTCAACATTTCAATCGAAATTCAGTCCTCTCCAAAACTTACCAAGATTTGGAGTTACGATTTCATTAATGATAGGAACAGATAACAGAGATAGTTGTTTGGATGCTTCACTTGTAACTGGTGTATCTCGTAGCAATCGACCTGAAAATGGGTTGTTTTGTTCACTCCTGCACGGGGAAGCAGGGTCGAACACGGCAAAAAATGGGAGTATATGAAATAGGATGATGTCATCGATTATGTATAATGGCTTACTTAGCAGGAGTGAACTCATGGAACCATTCCAATGGTATGCCTTGATCTACAGCTACCCCTGTCAGACCAATGTTCTGACCACAGTTCTCGTGCATTTGAAAGAACTAGCGCACCCATTGGGTGCGCCTCAAGTGAAGCCTTTTTGATAACCCATGATAACCCACCCGGCGAAGCCGGGTGGTTCTTTTCGCCCCTTTCAAATAAAATGGTTGCCATGGCAACTGAGTTCGTAACTATGGAGACTGAATTGTTAAAATTCATTCGAAATATTAAGAAACTTCCACTGGAAGTTCCAAAAGTGTGAACAACAGCTTTACAGCTTTGTGCCCATAGATTGTTTTATGAAGGAGCAGTCTGTCGCTTAGATACCGCTTAACGAACGACCACTTCGACGACGTTCATCTCCAACTTATAATAGAGATATTTGGGGATCGCATCAATGGCTTTTTGATAACCCACCCGGCTTCGCCGGGTGGTTCTTTTCGCCCCTTTCAACGTCAATAACACGATTGCCATGGCAACTGAATTGGTAACTGTGGTGACTGGCATTTTAAAAGTCATTCGAAAATATCAACAAACTCCACTGAAAGTTCCAAAAGTGCGAGCAACAGCTAACGAACGACGAAGCAACAGCTAACGAACGACTTCGACGACGTTCATCTCCAAATTATAACATAGATGCTCTGACAGATCTACCCTCGCTACCAACGCCTAATTAAGGAATTAGGACATATTGCAACCCCAGGGATGTTATGTTTTAACCCTCCATTTACATTTGGAAAGGAAAGGGGCGGGGCGCCCGAAACACAGTCTAGCGTGGCAACCCAAGGGGTGTTATAATATAGGTGGTAGAAATACTCAGAAAGAGTTCATACCTAGAAGTGTAAACATTGTCATCCTCAGTTCAGGATCTTTCTCTGTCGTAGTGCAGTCCTTGAAAATCTGGTAGACAGCGGGCATTATTTCTCCACAGGTCGGACCTAGAATTATTGGAAAATATAAGTGGGATATACAACGGTAATGAATTGAAGTTATACAGGTATTTGGCAGTCGCCAAACAAAACCGGCTAGGAAAATATTCTCCTGCACGTTAGCATTGCACGCTATTATATTGCACGCTAGTATTACACGCTAGTATTGCACGTTAGAATTGCACGCTAGTATTGCACGCTAGTATTGCACGCTAGTATTGCACGCTAGAATTGCACGCTAGTATTACACGCTAGTATTGCACGCTAGTATTGCACGCTAGTATTGCACGCTAGTATTACACATGCTAGTATTACACATGCTAGTATTACACATGCTAGTATATATGTACCAGATCGGAGAAGTAGTTCCCCGAAGAGGTTCTGATCGGGAGAGTGTCTGGTCCAGTCTCTGTGTTGTCCTGATAATAGTTCTACAAGGGAGGCAGCGTGTCTCTCATACAGCTCCTCTACTGTTACATCCTGCAGGCGTGTAGTGGTTAAAATTGGAACACATTGTACTCAATACATTGTAGAGTGTAAAATTTATAGATAGTAGTTTGTAGGCCCTCAGTTTGTATTTTGTAACGTTATATGATCTCTCAGAGCATTGGCGGAGCGCGTGAGAACTGTGGTCAGAGCATTGGTTTGACAGTATATGATGGATATATTAAACCGAATTCCTACCTGAAGTGTTGCTAGTTGTCCTATCATCGTCTCTATCTCTGCAGGACTCTCTCCCGATCTCTGGTACACGCTGCACAGTCTAAGTAGGAGGAATAGGATGCGCCCAGAGTAGGATTCAATACCCTCCCCAAGAACAGTGAGAAGTGATTGGAGCACACGACGGAGCTCAGTGTACAGGGGCTTGTGAGCTGTCTCGTTTACCTAGTGAAGTGTTAGTTAGCTGCATGATGCCCTCATCTAGACAAGTGGGTTCCCATACCTAAACTCCCTCATTAAAAGGCAAGAGTTAGGAAGTTAGGGAGAGAGTGATGACCTAAGTGTGCCAGTTATTGTTACCTCAGGTTTACATAGAGTATCCACAATGTCATCTGTGATCTCGAGGAGGTCGTGAGGTTTAGATCCAGTTATTAGGGATGATAGAACTCTGAGACAGGAGGTACACAGAGCAGGGGATACACCAACCCGGGATTTTACCTCACCTAGAAAAGAGCGGGGTTAGAGTTGATCTATAATTCCCTAAATAGTCAGGCATCGCACGCCACAAGAGAAATAATTTTGGAAACACACCCCAACACGACCCTGATGAGAGAGAGGAGGTACATCCTAATTCTAGAATAATCCGTCAAATAATCGTTACACTTACCACTTGAAGCGCCTGCTAGCGCAGACAGCACATAATCCCTCCATATCTTGGGCTGGACAAACTGGGCGAGGGTCTGGGTGCATCTGTTGGATTGTTCCGCGAGGGTGGGTTCCATGGAGCATTTGTAAAGGGCGAACAAGATCTTCTCCAGATGTTGGGTAGACTGCCATTCTGAGGAAATGGGGACGTTGAAATCATATCTGTCTAGATCTATATTGATGGGCATTATAATGAACAAAATGAACACAGTATTACGTACCACTAAACAGTAGGAGAGAGAAGAGCAGCCTCACACTTTTGATCCTCGTCTCATCCACCCAAGTATTAAGATCATTCAACAACCCAGGTAACACCTTACTGAGGTGTCGCGTCACCAAGATCCGACACCCTAACCTGGGCCTCCTGACACCCTCTAACACCCCGTAATACACTGGTGTCTCAGCGGCAAAGTCCTTCTGGTCCTTGATGTCCTGCTCGTTCTCTTGTTCCCACTGTGCACCTGCCGCATCAAAGAGACGCTCCGATTTGGCTGCTATATCTGGGACCTGGATGAGAGGGGGTTAGTAGGGACAAGGGACCTGGAGGTGGCAGGTGCAGATTGCAGAACGAGTAAGGGCCAAGGGGGCCACTGCTAGGGATAAGAATGACAGATGGATACTGGTGTGTCAAATTGGCAAAAAATCGGAGTTTGATAATCACCTCATCTTCCATTCCGGTTAGGATGAGGGGAAGTAGCCTGTGGAAATAGGAGTACCGGTCCATCAGTGTGTTCATCCATCCACCAACAACCTCAAACACTGCGTCCCTAGTGGGGTGTTAGGGAATGTTAGGACATGAGGGTAATATATCCCTGCCCTTTGAGGGGTATCATGTGATACTGTGTAGTAACCCCGAGTAACCACGTAGTATGTACGGAGCTAAGTATGGGAATCTGAATCTAAATGTGTGTTACCTGACAGGGGGACAGGGATCAAATGTCCGCTGAGCGAAATGAGAGATGATATCCTCTATCATTTTATTGTCGCCATTATTCAGCAGAGCTCCCAGTGCTCGAATTGCTAACGTCCTCACTTTTTGGTGCTAAAATAGTGGGGAAATAGATTTCGATCAGATCCATTGATTTCCTTTTTGGAGAAGTGGTCAACTATTTTTTATAGTGACTCGGATCTTGTGAAAAATGTGTAATTAATTAACTATTTAATCAACTAATTAACTAACTTATTAATTAATTGATTAATTAACTTACCTGGTGGCTGGTGTTGACCAAGAGAGGGTTCATCAGGATATTGGCTCCAGGATAAAACTGCCGTGGGGCAACTGCCGTTAAGTTTATCAGACATTTACAGCTCAACTTCTTCACCTCCGCGAAGGGATCACTTAGCGTCCTGGGGGAGAGAGGAGGGTTGTATCTGGAACTGACCGACATAAGTAAATAAACAATCAGAACTCGTTATTTAGCCAATCAGGGACCAGTAATTCCTGATTCGGTCGGTTTCTTGTTCACACCCATGGCAACAACTCTCAGAAAGAGAGGGGTTATTTCACAGTTCAGTTATCATACCTTGCCAGTATCATCTGGTAGTCCTGACAATACATTGGCATTTGGTCAGGTGCCAGGGATAAGATCTGGGTCAGTAATTCCATCAACAACTGTCTCACTTCCTCACTACTCTCAATGATATCCTTCTGACCCAGCCTCATTACACACACAGGTACCTGTTAAATGAGAGGGGGGACTTGTTATTAACAAGTTGTTAACATTCTTCGTTTACCGTTCGTCCCATTTTATTAAAAACCGTATGGCGGGGAGCATGGAGACAGTACGACCAGTTCTAACTTTCACCAGGGTAAGATTTATAAGATTTGCAAATTAGTTTCGGTACTACTATACCACAGCTGTGTACTCACAATATATGGCAGGTATGGCTCCAATACCGTCATTTGGGCGGTCATGTCGGTTACTATGGTAACTGAGGTCTCCCTACACTTCTCAATTGGGTCGTGGAACAGCGTTAGGAGAGGTTTACATAGACCAGCAAACAGTCCACAGAGCACACCCTGCAGGTGGGAAATGTATGTCTGTTATAGGTGGGGGAGTTATACCAACAATTGGGTTTCAAAGTTTTAATCGAGAAAACATCTACATAAGAAATGTACTGTGTACATAAGAAATGGATCGTTAAATATAGCTGACTCTAAGTTGCTAGTGAAAGGGAGATTCTTGTGGTTTACCTGTTCTAGGGGAGATCCGGTAGTCTGATCCTTGATTCTTGAGAGAGCCTTGTTTTTAGCAAACCTGGCTCCATCATGAAGCGTGTTGATATCTCTCTGCATCACCTGTAGCATCTCTTCCACCTGACGGGTGACGTGGAGTGTCATGTTGGCCGGGTGTTATGGTAACACGAGAAAAGAAGGTAGATGGTGGGCCGGTGTTATGGTAGCAAGGGGTGTGGAGAGAGTGGGGGTCGAGTAAGATGAGTTCTAGGGGCCCTAGGGGCAGGGGTCACCAGAATTGAAAGGCATCTGAGAAGTTGGAAGATTAGTACAAACTAAAAGTATACCTTAGCCTGTTCTGCAGGTGACATGTTCTCCTTTGCTGCGTTCATCAGTTTATCATTGCTGCCCAGCACCTTTCCCTCCTTTATAGGACCCTCCTCAACTACCTCCCCTGATGTTATCTCTTTTATCTCCATACTAGCGCTACAAATAGCAGGGAAACATAAATAGAGAACTGTAGTAAACTATGGTTGTGACCTTCTGGCACACATATTGTAAAAGAAGGGTTGGATACATCACAAGTAAAACACAAGGATAAACTCTATAGCAAATTTAAGTAAGTGAGGTGAGGGAGGTCAGATTGTTCTTGTCGGGGGATGCTCCGTGGGTCAATGAGGTACTAACTGAGGCTCACTTGCTGACACCTAAACAATATCACGTGCGTGGTGTTTCTAACACCGCCACAATTTTTGGAAAACCACTCTCAAATCAAGAGTGATAAAAAACATCCTGAAGCCAATACTATAAAGAAAAGGGTGATACCCCCGTGATACCAATAAAGGGTGACATGGATCACTGGGGGTATAATAATTGCATGCAATGCGTGTAAAAATATAATCACGTGGTGAGAGTCTCTCTCTAATTAAATGTCATGTGATCTATTTGCTGAGTCCGAACAGTGTAGTCATGGCGACGCCAGCTTTACTGTGTGGCAATGGTTCACACAATTCCCACGTGTTGGCTCTGATGTCATAGCGTTCCACAGCAGTCAGACGAGATCCATCAATCCAACCACCAAACGCGTAAATGTGACTGGAAGAGAGGAGGGATTTAGTGGTTTATTGGTTTATTAAGACTAGAGAAATATAAAATGGGATGTTGTTATAGGTAATTATGAGGGTAATTACTAATTAAGCGATAATTATGATTCACCAACTTACTTCCCGTGAAGGGCTACCTCCACCTTCTGTCTCCTGACCTCCATCGGTTCAAGGTACTGCCAGGCACCTGTTCGGGGGTCAAACCTTTCCACTGTATCAGTCCGGTAACCTCCTATCGAGTAGAGAACACCACCTGAAGGTTACATTCAATAACTTGGTGTCATCTTTTAGTAGCTTGCTCGGCCCCCTCGCCACTAAACGAAGGCTTAGAACATACGAAGCTAGGGTAGTGGGCAATGGTGGTAGACACTATCGTATAACAAAGGCCGGGTGAACTGATCGGAGACACCTACCTGCAGCAGTCATGCCACATCCCCATCTATTCTCCTGCATGGGTGTCGTCTCACTCCACCTATCCTTCTTACTATCATACATCTCCACACTGCACAAATCACTGTTCCCATACTGATTACCCCCTGCAACATACAACTTCTCCCCCAACCCCGCAACCCCACACCCCTCCCGGGCCTGTTTCATCGGGGAGATCTCCGTCCATTTGTTAGCGATAGGGTTGAAATACTCCACACTTGCAGTCCACCCCTGGGGTGTTTTACCGCCCACTACAAAGGCGTGACCTGCGGAGAAGGCGGAACCGCAACCCTCCCGGCGTTGTAGGAGGGGGGCGATGGGCTTCCATACAAGGTGGCAGCAGTCAAACTTATACGCTGAAAGAGTGAGATATTATAGCGATTCAAATGTATTGGGGGGTGGGGGAAGGTGTCTGATATATATCGGGTTTTATCGGTGACATACAACTCTCAGAGTTGCATGAGCCAGAATTGTAAGTAATCGTGTTTTAAATCTGGTTTACAGATTAGTAAATACGGTCCTGTTGCCCCTTACCTGATCTACTGGCACGTCCATTCATATCCCGTCCCCCGGCTATAATAATACTCCTATCCCTGTCCAATAACCCCGTGGGGCATGTCGTAGCATTAATCTTGCCCACTGGTAGAGGCGCCAGTGCCACCCATTTATCTGCGGTGGTCACGTAGGCCAGACACTCTGTTTCTCCCCCATACCTGTGCACTGTGACATATCAGAGTGTTACATGATGTGTGCAGGGTGCACTGTGACATAAAGTAAACATGGGAGACTGTGAAATAAACACTACAAATGTACACAAGGTTTGTGAGTTTGGTAAAGACTGTGACACTTTGTATGAGATGCATGTTATACCCTCCAAAGCAGAAGATGGAACTCCTAAACTCTGGGCTCATCTCCGCTTCCTGGATCATGCTAGTCCTGCTCCTTCTCCCTCCCTTCCCTCCTCCCTTGATCATGTCCACCGTGTTGCCCTGTTTCTTGATCGAACTAACTGCACTCCGTAACCTAGCAACACTCTCCCTCCTCCCACCACCCTGTAAACTGCCTTTACGAGGGCCTGATGCGGAACTGTCCCTGCGTACTGGGCCTCCTGATGTTGCCATGGCTACAGGTGGAAGGGAATTGTTAGGGAGGATCGTGGAGGGGGATTAATAAATGGCAGTTTGTAAGAAATTGCAAAATATATTTTCACACCAGTATGTACAGAAGGGACGGTTCCTAATTATTTACAGTCTATATAATTACAGAAGACGCAACTTGAGAGACAGATCTGCACTGATATATCAGGAGAGAGAGGGAACAACCCTATCAATCACAGATATCATTATGAGTATTAACATCGAGGGTAAGATCGACTTTGTACGCTTTCGTCGTGGTAGTTTTACAGCCCCGGAGTCCAGCAATAAAGATGCTCGGTTTTGGAACGCTCGTCCCTTGGTCGTTTTGTCTGAGTTTCCGAGTCTTTCGGCAGGTAGATCTGAAAGGGGGCATGTGTTGGAAAATTTTATTCTTTTAAAGAGCTCCCATCTACCAAATGGATACCCAAGCTCTACCCTGGCCTCCCCTTCTGACAACTAAAACAGCACTTCTTCCCTCCCCTGACTACGAAATCCAAACCCCCATCCGTTCTATTGCCATATAATATATGACCCCTACCATATATATAATACTTTAATACTTTTCTTACCTGGGTTGAAGTTTGTCTACGGAAGTTGCTGTTATCAGTTTGTACACTGTGTGTCATCCTAGTTCGTAGATTAGCCAGTTTGATGGCCTTACGTCTCATTTCCCACTCATTCCACTCATACGTGGGATCAATGTTTGACTCGATCGGGTGGGTCTGAAATATAGTGGTAGGATAAAAACTATGCCAAGCCAGAATGCAATCCGGGGTTGAACAAAACAATTAGAAACTATGATCATGAGTCAAATGGCGTAGATACTGTAACAGGGGTTAAACTATGATAACATTAAAGTTGAGAAGGGCTATCCTAAATAACTAAATTCCAGACCAATTACCTCGGTCTGGATTCCAGAGTCTCTCTTGGTAAGAGGCTTTTCAATCATGTGTCCTGGCTCGGCGCTCTTCCCATAAGGTGTTATGGTGCTGAACTGCATGTGTAGTTCCAGTAGCTGGATTAGTTCGGGGGATCTCTTAGCGGCATCCGCTATATGGGCTATGAACCTGAACAAGGGGTCAGGGATGTTAGAAAGGGGTGTGAGCTGTAATTCTCAATTGGGTGGTGGTAAGGGGGTGTCTTCATCATCAGTCTTTTTACTGTTACGAAACAGCAATATGAACATTGTTTATTGAACACTGAACTGCATAACAATAAATGAAGACATATTTGAAATTGAAACATTACCTATCAGGATCAGCGGCAAACTTGACAGCCGCATCTTTAGAGCTAAAACAGAAGAAGTGGTCCTTATAGCGGAGTATACCAATGAGAGGGTTACCTGGCAATTGTATAGATCTTGTTAATTAATGATTAATTTATTAACCATTTAACTAAATTTTTTCTAATAATGACTAATTTTAACAAATAATCCCGATTAATTAACAAACCTGGTACAAGGAGCCTATCCTGAGTCGCAATGCAGAAACCACAGAAACCCTTGTACTGGAGGGGTAGGTTAGAGAAATTCCGTGTTGTCTCTGGGAACAGGAATTCCAGGTTCTTGAACTGAGGAGCATGCTCAACACGATCATCCAAACCACTTGTCTCGTTTACCCTGTAGGGGAGGGAGGTGTTAACAGAGTTACTAGAGTCTCTGATTTGGAGTAAGTGAGGTGATTCTATTTCCTTATGGGGACCCCTTCCCTATACTTCTAATCTCCAAATTTCACGGTTTTACAATTATAACTCCCCCCTCCCAATTGTGTTATACCTCTCTTCGTCGCTCCTAAGGATGAGTCCTGTTAGGAGGGGCTGGAGGAGGGAGTCAGGGAGAACATCACGATGTGACTTGGTGAAGGGCTCCAAGTTGGTCTGGATGTTACTGATCACCGAGAGAAGAACCATCTCATCTTGGAACCCCGTCCAGATCTTCGCCAGCGAGATAAACTTGGGGTAAACCTGTGAGAGGAGGTGCCGGGTGATGTTGCAGTAGTGGGACCGGAATAAATTATACACGTGCTCTCTCTGATATCTGTCTCGCCAGTGTCTCCTCTCTCTGAATTCGGGTACCCATACTATACTTATTATGTTCTCACCCTGCTTTATTCGTAAAGGCGGGTGTGTCACGCAAAACACAGTCTACTAGCTAGACAATTCTATACCTGATTGGTTGGCACGGCAGTCTTGCTCTGTATGGTGTTCTGCAGCTGGATTAGCACCGATCTGAGATCCCGTTCCAGTGTGTTTATCTGATCCGTCGCCACCACAACATCAGTCAACAGGACCTATCAGATTTATTAGATGAAATATAATGTGGGGTTTTAGTGGGATTTGTATACGAGAGGTCAATGACCCGTCCTTGATTTATATTCAATTGAAACGGTAAAGAGTGGATGTTATTATTATTATAGAAAGTACCTTGAGGAAAGCCTCATGTTGCCGGCAGTTAATGAGCGCTTGTCGGATCAACTCAGGATCAGGGTCAGCCAAGTTCTCCGCATTCTGACGCTCAATCAGACCAGTATACCGTGAAATGTGACTGAAAATATGGAGTTATAGAAATGTATCGGAAGATTTCCTTGGGTCTTTTTATTGAATAGTACAGGACACTACTTATATAATTTGTTGTTCGCGTAGAATTGAGTTCATTTTCAATGTTCATGGTAGCAGAAGGAATGGCCTCGTTCAGGATGGAGGGCAGATTATCAATGCCCTCCCCACCCTTTCCACATTCCTTGTTGAACAGTCTGATACCAGTTACAATCTGGGTCAGCTCCCTCAACTGCCGTTCCTAGATGGGGTGGGGGTTGATTCAGGAACAAGGTTTCGAATTTGGATAGCAGAGCATGTTTTATCAACTTCAATTAAGAGTGAGGAAAACATCAAACAGTTCACATACCTTGTCTCTCTTGGCGAGTGACATGAAAGTCCCCAGTTCAGTTTGGGGGAAGACACTCTGTAACGCTGCAGTTGCCTCCCGAACAACAGAGATATCTGTCGGAGAACCGAGACCAGATCGGAGCAGAACACAACTAACTATCTTCCTGTACAACCCTTCCAGCTCCTCACGAGTTCTTGCCCGGCTATCTGTTATCTCTCTCATGACGGGCTGTAGTCGGCTCTCTAGGACTCGTTTGTGCTCTTCGAGGAATTCAGAGCGGTTGGTGTAGTTCATATCAAAATAAACCTGGAGAATGGAGATCATTGGTTCAGTATCACCAATTAAATTGTCTGAAGATTAATCATTATTTCTCATCAAGGGAACCTCTTACGTCTTGACAATTGAGGTTAGAGGTTCATCGCCCCCTTGGCGAGAATCATTGGTTAAAAATAATTGACACTTGTACTCAAAATGTTGAAAATCCTATACAAGCTTAAGAGTTTGAAGAAAGGAATCTTGTTTATTTACTATACCTGAATTCTTTACTATACCTGCATTTTGATTGTATCAAGACTGGGAGAGTTGTTCATTAAGAGCCGATCAACACAGGTCTTGATAAGCTTCTGAACATCATCTTTCGTCAGTGTCCTCTCAACATTGAACTGGTTCTCGGGGTCTAGTACAACCTGGAAAGGGAGTGTGTGTGTTAGAGATAAGGGGGGAGAGAAAGAGGGGGGTAGAAAGGGGGAAAGGGTCGCGGTCGGAGAGAAACAATGAGAAACAAACTGGATATTGATAACTTACCGCTTTGACCATGAACGCCACCAGTGTCTCACTAACAGCTTGGCCCTTCACGGCACATTCCTGGGCTATCTCTCGGATGATATTCTTGATCACAGACTCCGCTTGGGCCCTTGACATGTTGCCGGCTATAATAAAACAGAGGTGGGGAGATGAAGGACAGGGGAACGTTCAGCGTGACTGGTGTGTGATATGGATGTGGGTTTCCACCAGCTGGGTGTGATATTTGTGTGTTTATTGTTTGTGTGTGTACAGATCTCTGTTTACTGTGTGTGTGTAGGGGGATGTTGGTGAACGTTCCAGTGTTATGCCTATGCGCGCCGTATCCAATGGTAACACTAAATGCTGAAACACTCAACTCTAAACATTCAAATGTCAATAAGATTCAGCGCGCGATTTACTGAATCATATGTCAATGGATGCTGTATAACTCACAGCCGTTGTCTCTCTCAGAATCTAACCAGCTTGTTTCTAGACGATCTCTAAGTTCTCTGAGTCTCTATCTAACTCTGAGTCTTTCCCTCTGAGCAGCATATTATCTACACAAGAAGCAACAATATATTTACAGGTCAGTCCCACTATCTACAAATGTCAGTCAACTGTCAAGTTATATCATTTTATTTGGACTCGATTCATCAACTCCTCCAATTTCTTTATCTTTTTGTTTAAATTGTCCTGGTCAGCGGCAAGACGTCTCTGGCTCCTCTCCAATCTTTTCCTCTCATCCGCCAGGACTAGTCGTTCCTGGGAGAACTGGCCTGATTGGGTTTCCACCCACTGTCGACAGCTGGCTGTATGGGCATCACATTGCCTGAGAGAAACAGGGTATCTTTGGAATCCAACTTACTAAGTTATAACAAATTATTAGTTCGTTAATTAACAAAATAATTAATTCACTAATTAAAAGATAGTTGGATGATCGGATATCTATTTATTAGCCTCATGTTGATTTAGCAGAGTTTTTGATATTCTCTCTGGGCTGTACGAATGAACCAGACGGGGATAATTGTCACAACAAGTTTCGAGGTTCTACCTCTTCATCAGGCTACAATATACATTGTATCACTACGGTGTTACTATGAGCCTTTACGTTACCTGTAAACGGGAGTGTAACTATTTACAGAGTTGCACCCTCGCTATTAATAGATACACTGCATCTCTCTCTCTCTCACGCGTTATCTTACTTTCACTTTCACTTTCACTAGTCACACTGCATCTTTTGCTAGCCACACTCTTATCTCTCTCTCTCTCTCTCTCTCACTGGATA
>AVPN01001939.1:0-10444 GCA_000695325.1 Pleurobrachia bachei | reverse complement strand
CCACATACGGCAGTGCGAACTTCAGTATGGTGCTGTATGTGGTCCCCCTTATAAAAACTAGAAGTTTAGTTATAACATATTTAGTAAATAATTTATCAGTTGAATCTTGTCAAGTTTCGTATCTCTCCTGCAGCTGGTTACTACTTCCTCAGTTAACTTCCTCAATCAGATTCAGAGTCAGTGATATATCGGAGTTGTTCAAGTCCATTTTTTCTACGCTGACCACCAGTGTTCATATTTTTCTGTACATTTTTCCATTCGCAATCCACACAGGTTTTCTTTTCCATGGCCCTTGCCAGCGCGTACTCCTTGTGTAACCTTCTATTTCTATACTCTTCCTAGAGAAGGTATATACATTAGGTTTTGAGATGTGAGTGGAACCTGATCATGCTGTAATTTCACTTTGGCTAATACATACTATTTTAATAAAATAATATTTTATAGAATGAGCATATATCTTGAATTACTTCGTTCGTATACTTGGCGTACGCATGCTAAAATCAGTTAAGAAGACTGTTTAGATAGTTGTACAAAACTGCTTATCTACATAACCGTTTAGTTATACCTTCATTTCTTCGAGTCCACCAACATATCTTTCGTTAACGAAGAGTTGTGGTACGGTTTTAGTTCCTGTCAGATCTTCCAATTCACGTAGAATCTTTTCCTAGAACATTTAGCTCGAGTTAAATCGTGCGGAGCGCGAAAAATGCAGTACCAAGCGATTCAAATAGCGAGTGAAAGCGTTAAACTCTAACATAAAGATCTGATATATTAGTCTTCTCCGAATAGTAATACCCCCAATATATTCAAGATTTTAAAATTCTATTCAATCTGCCAATGATACTTTCTTTTTTTATCGGTTTGCCGAGTACTTATAACGCGAGACACACCATTGACATTAACTGACAGTGACATTTCCCTTTAGAACTGAACGAGTCAAACTTTTCAGACTGTCTCGTTTTTCTTAAAATGCTGTCGAACAATATATTAGGTAAGGCACTTTCAAAAAAAATAGACGTCACTCTGGTAACCATGTCGCAACAAAAACAGAAAGTTTACGCCCCGATTAACTTCGCAACATATTTCCTCCAAACATCGACCCGGTAAATCGGGATCCGGCTGAATAACGTACCTTATCTGTTCGAGAATCTAGCTCAACAACTGTTACATCCCCATCAACTATTCCTGTACTCTTTCCTGCATAGAAAAAGGGTAAAATTTAATTTACATCAGTTATTGTTACAGATTATAATATCCAAATTGTATTAGAATTCATTTCAGGATTTTGGTCAACAAAAATAGTTTTACCTACCGACTCGCCTGAGAACCTTCATCGCCGCTTTACAGATGGTGCACCCATTTTTTGTAAAGAGAACACTGCTTGCATTCCTTATCATCCATAGTACATAATTTGAAATTCCCAATGCAACTAACGCGTCCATATAGGGCTAGTCAAGAAAACATAGGTATTATTGGATACTATTGGAAATTTGGAGTGTATGATCAGCATACGTTATATTGTTATGATCATACCGTGTATTGTTATAATAAATCTCCCACTAGTAAATCTTGTACAGAAATATTTTATTATCACCCACAATATAGCAATATCATTAATTCGATTGTTGAGAGAAATCACACCACAAGCAATCTATAAATGATCAACTGGTCCGGCACCTAGTCAAAAATAATCTATAGCTATATTATATAATAGATCATTTTTGATTTTTTACAAGTCTATACGAGGTATTTCAGTTCCCAGCTTTCAGTCCTTCGTTATAAAAAACAAGATTAATTGCATTATGTTCTAACATAATGCTGAATTTCCCTGCCCTGTGAAGCCGAAAAGAAAGGAAGTTATGGCTACATTAGCTGTACCAGCAAGCGGGACACAAAACCCCGATGATTTATATATCGCACAAACAGTATAGAACAAATCCTTGTGTTTTAGTAACACTAAATTGCGCGTCACACAGCCACATTGCCCGCCACACATTTCCTGAAAACGTGCCATTGACGTGTTTGATGAAGGAGCAGTCTGTGCTAGTGAGAACTGAAATAAGAGGCACCACATACGGCAGTGCGAACTTCAGTATGGTGCTGTATGTGGTTCCCCTTAGACAGCTATCAGTAGCGTTATAACAAATTTAGTAAATAATTTATTAGTTGAAATCTTGTCAAGTTTCGCATCTCTTCTGCAGCTGGTTACTACTTCCTCAGTTAACTTCCTCAATCAGATTCAGAGTCAGTGATATATCGGAGTTGTTCAAGTCCATTTTTTCTCCGCTGACCACCAGTGTTCATATTTTTCTGTACATTTTTCCATTCGCAATCCACACAGGTTTTCTTTTCCATGGCCCTTGCCAGCGCGTACTCCTTGTGTAACCTTCTATTTCTATACTCTTCCTAAAAAAGATACACACTAGGTTTTGAGATGTGAGTGGAACCTGATCATGCTGTAATTTCACTTTGGCTAATACATACTATTTTAATAAAATAATATTTTATAGAATGAGCATATATCTTGAATTACTTCGTTCGTATACTTGGCGTACGCATGCTAAAATCAGTTAAGAAGACTGTTTAGATAGAAAACTGTTTATCTACATGATAACCGTTTAGTTATTTACCTTCATTTCTTCGAGTCCACCAACATATCTTTCGTTAACGAAGAGTTGTGGTACGGTTTTAGTTCCTGTCAGATCTTCCAATTCACGTAGAATCTTTTCCTAGAACATTTAGCTCGAGTTAAATCGTGCGGAGCGCGAAAAATGCAGTACCAAGCGATTCAAATAGCGAGTGAAAGCGTTAAACTCTAACATAAAGATCTGATATAGTTTTCTTCGAATACCCCCAAAACATTCAAGATTTTAAAATTCTATTCAATCTGCCAATGATCCTTTCTTTTTTTCTCTGTTTGCCGAGTACTTATAACGCGAGACACACCATTGACATTAACTGACAGTGACATTTCCCTTTAGAACTGAACGAGTCAAAATTTTCAGACTGTCTCGCTTTTCTTAAAATGCTGTCGAACAATATTAGGTAAGGCACTTTAAAAAAAAACAGACGTCACGTGCTAGAAAGAGAAGGTGAGATGTTTCACAGAATGTTCACAGCACGGGATCGGAAAGGGGGTACCAATTGCCGATAGGGCTAGAAAGGAAAGGTGAGACGTAAGGCGCTCAAGGATGTAAAATGGGTACAAAACTCACCTCTCTCATTGTCAGCACGAGCAAAATGCGCGGCTTTTACTTATTTTTTAGCAAAAAATACGTATTAAATACGTATTTATAGCGTATTTACGCGCTATTTATTTACGTATTTGCGCAATAAATACGTATTTAATTCTGACTAGGGACTCTGGTAACCATGTCGCAACAAAAAACAGAAAGTTTACGCCCCGATTAACTTCGCAACATCTTTCCCCCGAACATCGACCCGGTCAATCGGGATCCGGCTGAATAACGTACCTTATCTGTTCGAGAATCTAGCTCAACAACTGTTACATCCCCATCAACTATTCCTGTACTCTTTCCTGCATAGAAAAAGGGTAAAATTTAATTTACATCAGTTATTGTTACAGATTATAATATCCAAATATTCGAATTCATTTCAGGATTTTGGTCAACAAAGATTGAAAGATAGTTTTACCTACCGACTCGCCTGAGAACCTTCATCGCCGCTTTACAGATGGTGCACCCATTTTTTGTAAAGAGAACACTGCTTGCATTCCTTATCATCCATAGTACATAATTTGAAATTCCCAATGCAACTAACGCGTCCATATAGGGCTAGTCAAGAAAACATAGGTATTATTGGATACTATTGGAAATTTGGAGTGTATGATCAGCATACGTTATGTTATGATCATACCGTGTATTGTTTTAATAAATCTCCCACTAGTAAATCTTGTACAGAAATATATTTTATTATCATCCACAATATAGCAATATCATTAATTAATTGTTGAGAGAAATCACACCACAAGCAATCTCTAAATGATCAACTGGTCCGGCACCTAGTCAAAAATAATCTATAGCTATTATAGCTATAGATTATTTTTGACTATAATATATCATTTTTGATTTTTACAAGTCTATACGAGGTATTTCAGTTCCCAGCTTTCAGTCCTTCGTTATAAAAAAAACAATCAGTCGTATTATCATATGACAAAAATAACCATTTAATGGTCTTATCTAATCATCATGGTGACATGGTGTCACCGTCTATTCCTTGGTAAGCTCGGTCGTTCGTAATCGAAGTAAGTAAGCCGGGGAGCATGGGGTGTGCTAAGGATCACCCGTGATATTTTCCTCCCAAACCAGGGATGCGAAGGGTGAGATGCATCGTTGAGGTGCACGTGGCGGTCTCCTAACTTCGCCTCTTCAGCTTCCTCAAAACCATTACCTAGGTTAAGTAATGGAGAGAAGTTATATGGTGGGTTCAAATGTTTTGGAGTTATTATTAATTAAATAGTAATTTACTTAATTGAGTAAGTAATAATCTAACTAATTTATACTAATTGTAATTAATTTACTAATTACTTAACTAGTTAATAATCTAACTATACCGTGAATGAGTTCACGAGCAAGTTGGCCGCTATCTCGGGTTGCTTTTAGTTGAAAATAACCCCCGACAAAAGTCTCGTTGACAAAAACCTGATCGTGGAATTAGATATCGAATCAAGTAGACATTACATAGAGATAAAACTCGAGTCTAAGGTTAATTCTCAGTAACGGTATAGAGTGTTTACAATATGGTAAGTGGAGAACCAGCAGTAAACAAGCAAAAGAAAATAAGTGATTCGTTCAATATAAACACTGTATATTATACAGGGTGTCTTTTCGTGACCTACGATTTCGGGTCACGACCGGGCTCATAATGTAATACGTTGAATGAATCCCTTTTTGTTTGATGACCTACGCGCTATAATCTTAGTATCGTATCACAGAGAAATATAGGTGTAGAATATAGATTGGAGTGGCCAAAAGTTTGGTGTAGCTATTATACACTCTCTATAGTTGCCAAGTTATGTAAAAGAGGGTTAGAACATAACAACTCTATGGGGGACCACATACAGCACCGGTGCGAACTTCGGTATGGTGCTGTATGTGGTCGCCCTACAATATGTATTATCAAAGAGATATTTAAGGGGGAAATCACACTAGATGGAGTTTGATCACGGCTTTTTTGTTGACGAGCTCTACAAAAAAGCCGTAAGGCGGCCGAGCGTTCCTGTATTTCGCGAGATATCCATCCAGCCGTAGTGTGATTTTTGCGCAGTTCAAACTCCAGCGATCAAACTCCATCCAGTGTGATTTCCCCCTAATAGGTGAAGCTACAATTAGTTACCTGTGGTAGATTTGTAGTTCCAGTCACTCTAAACAGATCGGCCATGATTGCCCGAGAGCTCTTCAACTCCGGGTCCAGTTTTATCTTGACAATCAACCTCGCGGGTAACTTGTGTCGATATCTCACCTCTTGGAGTAGTCGTTCCACCTTTCTCCCTTCCGCTGTATGAAGTTTGGGTTTTGGAAAAAGGAAATTATATATGTCCAGTAAACTATTGTTGCATTGCTGGATTTGGGCTCTAAAGAAAAAAATTAGGATATGTGATTCACCCTTTCGAATGGATTAGGATATGTGATTCACCCTTTCTAATGGATTAAGGATTTAGATATGTGATTCACCCTTTCTAATGGATTAAGGATTTAGATATGTGATTCACCCTTTCTAATGGATTAAGGATTTAGATATGTGATTCACCCTTTCTAATGGATTAAGGATTTAGATATGTGATTCACCCTTTCTAATGGATTAAGGATTTAGATATGTGATTCACCCTTTCTAATGGATTAAGGATTTAGATATGTGATTCACCCTTTCTAATGGATTAGGATATGTGATTCACCCTTTCGAATGGCTTTGAAGGCTTTTGACTCCCTCCATCGGGGAATCCTGATGAAACTTCTTACAGCTTACGGAGTCCCCGACCGTCTAGTAGACTTGATAGATGCATTGTACCAGGACACGGTGGCCAGTGTTATCACCGAGGACGGACAGACAGATATTTTCCAGATTCTGGCTGGAGTCTTGCAGGGTGATACCCTGGCACCCTTACTTTTTATTATTGCAGTAGACTATATTATGAGGAAGACTTTAGAGGGTGAAGACCTCGGTTTTACCTTGGAGCCACGTAGGAGTAGGCGGTACCCAGCTAAGAAGTTGACGGATGCTGATTTCGCAGATGACCTGGCTCTGCTAGCCGACACTGTCGAAGGGGCCCAAAGATTTCTGTCCCGTCTGGAGGACTCTGCTTCTGCCGTTGGACTTCATATAAACAGTAGTAAGACCAAGTACATGACAAACTGTGCTGGTCCGGACCATATCGGCCTCAGGTCATCGGATGGAGATTTACTGGACGAAGTAGATGACTTTGTCTACCTCGGTGCCTGGATTGGTAGCAGTGTGAAGGATTTCGAGATTAGGAAGGCCAAAGCGTGGAATGCCCTCAACAAGATGAACAGAGTGTGGAAGTCGAAGATGAAGAGGAAAATGAAGGTGCGGTTATTTAGATCCACTGTGGAAACGATTCTCCTTTACGGATCTGAAACTTGGACTATAACCAAAAGCCTAGGAAAGAAGATTGATGGGTGCTACTCGAGGATGTTGAGGGCTGCGCTCAACATCAAGCGTACCGATAAAATTACTAACGCGGAGGTCTTCCAGGAAATTCCCCGGGTCACGGAAAAAATCAGAACTCAAAGGCTGAAACTGGCGGGACATCTAGCTAGGCATGACGACCTGCTAGGGCACGAACTATTGATGTGGAAACCGGCTCACGGTCAACCCCGTCGCGGCCGACCTGTTTTAACATACCCAGATATACTACTTCAAGACCTGGAAGGGATATGTGATAACCGTGAGGAGGCACTGGAGTTAATGTTAAACCGGGATATGTGGAGATCGTTCATCAACACTCGGCCTCTTCGGCCGCCTTAAGTCAAGTCAAGTAAGTCAATTTACTTAATTGAGTACGTAATAATCTAACTAATTTATACTAATTGTAATTAATTTACTAATTAATTAACTAGTTAATAATCTAACTATACCGTGAATGAGTTCACGAGCAAGTTGGCCGCTATCTCGGGTTGCTTTTAGTTGAAAATAACCCCCGACAAAAGTCTCGTTGACAAAAACCTGATCGTGGAATTAGATATGGAATCAAGTAGACATTACATAGAGATAAAACTCGAGTCTAAGATTAATTCTCAGTAACGGTATAGAGTGTTTACAATATGGTAAGTGGAGAACCAGCAGTAAACAAGCAAAAGAAAATAAGTGATTCGTTCAATAATATATATACAGGGTGTGTCTTTGCGTGACCTACGATTTCGGGTCACGACCGGGCTCATAATGTAATACGTTGAATGAATCCCTTTTTGTTTGATGACATACGCGCTATAATCTTAGTATCGTATCACAGAGAAATATAGGTGTAGAATATAGATTGGAGTGGCAAAAAGTTTGGTGTAGCTATTATAATACACTCTCTTTGGTTGCCAAGTTATGTAAAAGAGGGTTAGAACATAACAACTCTATGGGGGACCACATACAGCACCGGTGCGAACTTCAGTATGGTGCTGTATGCATGGTCCCCCTACAATATGTATTATCAGATAGAGATATTATATTATAGGTGTAGCTACAATTAGTTACCTGTGGTAGATTTGTAGTTCCAGTCACTCTAAACAGATCGGCCATGATTGCCCGAGAGCTCTTCAACTCCGGGTCCAGTTTTATCTTGACAATCAACCTCGCGGGTAACTTGTGTCGATATCTCACCTCTTGGAGTAGTCTTTCCACCTTTCTCCCTTCCGCTGTATGAAGATTGGGTTTTGGAAAAAGGACATTATATATGTCCAGTAAACTATTGTTGCATTGCTGGATTTGGGCTCTAAACTCCTGTTTACATGATTGCAACTTGCAGGCCCACGGATTATTGGGCCATGGTTAGTGTATATGATTGCAGCGATTAACACTTACGGTTTCCCGTCACGGAGAATATCACAGCAGTGTGTTTCTGAATGTAGTACAGAACCTTATTGTTCACTGGACTTAGTGGGCCAATATCCATTGTACTGACATATAGCTAGATATGTTAAAATGTTACATTAGATAAGCTGGGAATTGGATACACTTTTTGTAGAACAAATTCCGGAAGTAATGATAAAAAGATAAGATAAAATGGTATAAAACTAGAATTAATATAGAGTCGCAGCGAATTTGTAGAAGAATATTGTAAAGCTCATTTATCTGTTAGACAGGATAAGTATTTCGTCCATATCAGCTCATTTATCTGTCCTGCAGTTTTCACAGTCGGGGCATAAAGGATAAGGAGAATCGTACATCAGGCGGTCTTTAGGTAAGCACATTATAGCCTTGATTTCATGGTACTGCCCAAAGTAAGTTTCATTTACAAATACCTGTTAGAAAAAATATCGTCCATTTGAGTTTATTATTTTGTTTCTGCTACAGTCGGACCCCGATTTAGTGACAATAACATCCTGGGAGGAAAGGGTTTTGGTCACTAAATCGGGGTGGCCACTAAATCGGGGTCAAATACCGTTAATTTCCTTTTATCCTGTCACTAAATCGGGGTGTCACTAAATCGGGGGGCACTAAATAGGGGTCTAAATCGGGGTGTCACTAAATCGGGGGTCACTAAATTGGGGTCCGACTGTAGTTAATTTCCTATATCGGGGGAAATTTATCCTGTCACTAAATCGGGGTGTTCACTCTTTCCTATATCGGGGGAAATTTATCCTGTCACTAAATCGGGGTGTCACTAAATCGGGGGTCACTAAATGACTGTATATTGAAAATAAAATAGATTAGGGGATTAGTCAAATGCTCTGACAGATTCTCTCTCGCTTTAAACACCCACGTGGGCCACGTACCTAATAAAAGGTACCTCCTTAGATACCATGCAGTAATCGAGATATTTACCGGACCACATACGAGTTATATCTAAATTGAGTTTTCTATATACGGTATATAGAAAACTCAATAGATATATCTCGTATGTGGTCCGGTAAATATCTAGATTACTGCATGGTATCTAAGGAGGTACCTTTTATTAGGTACGTGGCCCATGTGGGTGTTTAAAGCGAGAGAGAACCTGTCAGAGCATTTGACTAATCCCCTAATCTCATTTCTTTTCAATATACAGTCGGACCCCGATTTAGTGACCCCGGATTTAGTGGCACCCCGATTTAGTGACAGGATAAATTTCCCCCGATATAGGAAATTAACGGTATTTGACCCCGATTTAGTGGCCACCCCGATTTAGTGACCAAAACCCTTTCCCCGAGGATGCCACAACCCAACAAAATATTTTTGTTAAAGTGAGAGTGGACAGAATCAGAATTGGACAATTTGCTGATTTGTATTATTTGTATTTGCATTGTTCGGATCCGTGAACATGTAAACCTCACTGCTGATATTAAGTAGGTGATAGTAAAACACAAGGATTGTTTCTATATATTTCAAATTTTGGCTGTGACGTCATGGGCGCTAGCGACAAAAACACCTCAGTGATGAGTTGGTAGATTTTTACCGGCTAAATACTCGCAGAGCTAATCGCTCTACTACATCCAACAACCTTGTCCAATTCTGATTCTGTCCACTCTCACATAACAGTTCCCTGTTGTACGTTTAATTTTCCATTCAGTCGGACTATAACTATTGTATACCCTAATATTAATTTGACTTCTAATAGAATAGAAACTATTGCATCTACCTGTGGGAAGCTGGTGACGCCGGAGAGTTTAACAAGATCCTGATAAAGTTTAGCCCCATCCTTTCCTCCATCTACCTCTACTGTGACTACATGTTCCGAGGGGAGATCGTACCTCCATCGTAACTAGGAAGTATGATGGAAACATGTAATCAATGTTTTAACACATTTTGGATCAACTGATTTAGTATTAATTTTGTGCATGTATATTTGATTATCTGATCGTTCTATGATCGTTCTATGATCTACCTTTTGAAGGAGCGCCTCCGTCCTAGCACCGTCTCTGTTTCGTGTTTGAAGGAAAAGGACAACGGGAAATTTCTTGATAAAATACTGTGCCGAGTTTACTCCCACTCCCTTGCTTGCCTTCGGAGTCGGTCTTTCCTTTATCTTTGCTATCAGGGAATTCATCATATCTAACTATACGGTAGAGGGACGGTGGTCAATAATTTCGATTCTCCGCTTCACATCATGTTCAGGCAATCAAATCAACACACAGGTGTAGAAAACAACAGATTTCGCTTCTAATCCGACATACAAAAAGATTCTCCCGCTTGCAAGATTCGCACTTCATTTCATCAAGTATTGTCAAGCTGAGGGGGCCGATACATCTCCATACACCATGGGAATTATTACAACAAC
>AVPN01001938.1:0-13352 GCA_000695325.1 Pleurobrachia bachei | reverse complement strand
CTCAGGAGGGCTAGAGGGGACCCATTGGGACACGTTAGTGAAGAAATCAGCTTGTCACAAATTTTTTCCCATTCACACGACTACTGCCCCTAACTATCAGTAGCAACAGAAATATGGATGAGGACGAGTACGGGGTAATTGTAGAAAGTTACAATCTACGGAATTATAAAAATGTCAGAAGGTAGCAAGGTTGATTGGAGAAGAACACTGGTGACAGGAAAAGTTTTTAATTAAAGCTACGGGAAAGCTACAGTTCCTGCTGCAGCAGGTAGTAACTAGAAGGTAAGCCTAGGGGAGAATTCTGGAGAAGGAATGGAGCTGTGGTAGCAGTACTATTCCTGCTGTAGTAGGTAGTAGGAAGGGGAAGAAATAAACTGCAAATATAAATGGCAAATAAAGAATTGTTGTGCAAATAATCGTTTTAAGCAGAGAAATATGGAGGAGCTCCCGCCCTCTTACACTACACTCGTCTCTATACAGCAAGCTTAGCTCGCATAATACATTCAATACATACTAACATACACACAGATAATGAATAGTCAAGTGTGACTGAAACAAACAAGATAATATAGGTCACAATGTAGTCTGGTCGTGGTTGTTTAAAGGACCCGGGCAATATTTCGGATCATGTATACAGCCTTGTGGAGCTGTCTCTGTGTTCCCTTCAGTGTGACCATCCTCATATCACCCTCTACCTCACTGTCAGCCTGGACCCTGGTGAGGAGAGGGGAGAGAGGGGTAGATGAGGAGAGAGAAATGTCAAAGGGAGATGTCATGGGGAGCTAGTGTAGAGATATTGTGCAAGCGAAATACACTTTTATACAACAAGAACAGGAAGCAATGGATAGATTGAGATCGTGAAACGATATGTCATTGCATGCTAGAACTACTCAAACTAGATCATAATAGTCTGACGTCATATCATTGTTATGTCACGATAAGTTAAAAACAGTAAATCCTTACTTGATGTTACAGGCTGTGAATTGCCTGATCTCATTGATATGTGATCCCTTGGGTCCGATCACTGACTTAGTCTCCGAGTTGGGGATGTAAATCTGTTGTTCAACTTGCGCCTCGCTCATCTGCAACAAGGATATATGTTTTAGAACCGAAAATGGTACTATGTATATGTATACAATAGGTAGTGCCGAGAATTTGAACTCAAGACAAGAAATATATGGGACTGTGGCCAGTCAGGACCAGTGGCCCTCAAAGGGTCAAACTAAAGGGCCTTATAACTTACATCATTGGTATCAGTGAAGGCTTCCACAGCGTTGATTTTGGTGAAAATCCCACTGTACGGAACTCCATAACCGTAATCCTTTAAACTCTCCCGATCTGATTTGATCTCTGAAACAAAACATGAGTATGAGCCACTTGAGAATTAATAATTTTATTTCGGTTAGAAAATTACAAGTGTGCAACTTGTGAAAGAAACCCCGTCACTATAATTTAGTGATTGGTAGGATTCTAGTATAAACAAGCCAACAAAGAGTATCATAAAGAAATGTTTCAATTAACTTTAGAAAGAAGTGTCTTAATTAACTATTAGCTTTAGTCGCATGGCCTGGAAGAAGCAAGTAAACGTTGCGATATGCTCCAGTTGGTTGCACAATTAGTTTCCGGGATCACGCGAGTAAAGAAGGTCCGAGGTCGAGAGGTAGATAGATACAGTGCAGGATAGAAATGAAGAAAGAATTACTGCACTACAAAATATATACTGCATGACAGTTTCTGTAATTTTTGAGTCTGAAAACTCGATCTAATACAGTAATTTTGAGATGACGCTAGACATAGCGTAATCTGTATGCGGAGCCGAAAAGTTCTTCAGGGGGAGAAATAAAAATATTAAACCTACTTTCAGCAATAGCGTTGTTAATCATAGTCAGAGCAATTTGGATTTCCTCCTGTCTTCCATATATGGTAATCTTCCTCTCTTTGTTCCTCACCGTATCGTTACCAGATACCTCGACCTCAGCACCACTAACCCTCCGAATATTATCGATCTGATTCCCACCAGCACCGATTATGTGGCGAGTGTAGCAGTCGTCTATGTAGATGTCTTTACTGCCAGTCCAGGATCTTATACAAAACTCTATTAACTTACCACACCTTTTAACAGAACTTCAACCCTGTCTCACGACGCCACGTGTGGTGAAACAAATGTATAGGTAGGCCGACGGCCGT
The DNA here is from genome assembly GCA_000695325.1 of Pleurobrachia bachei. NCBI lineage: Eukaryota > Metazoa > Ctenophora > Tentaculata > Cydippida > Pleurobrachiidae > Pleurobrachia > Pleurobrachia bachei. The sequence continues at coordinate 11,165 of AVPN01001938.1, read as the reverse complement.
AGGTTAGTGAAATCAAAGGGAGAGAATGAAAATATATCACATTTAATTTACCTCATTGGGGATCGATCACGTATTCGGTTTGTATCGTATCCACCACCCCCTGCTCCAGCTGCAGATCTGTGGTGATCAAATGAACCGTAATCCATTGTACCACCACTCGTGAACTAAGAGGAGAGGAAATGTTACAAACATGTGAAAGAGGGGTAGTGAAAACACGATTTGAGGGTACTATAAGTGGTAAAGTAGCGTCGAGAAGAGAAAAAGATGCAGCTAGATGCCAAATGGGTAACCTGAGAACAAACCAGGTGCACTGAGCTGTATGTTGAGAAAGTAATGCAATGTTAGTGATGTGAATGAACAGACACACAAACAAACAGATAAAAAGGACAGAAAGAAACAAACACGCACTATATCATTTGTACCTGAATGGGGTTGAGTAGAGCGTTTGTAATGGCAAACCTCGCATATCCTCCACAATCCAAATCAATATCAGGGGCTGTACCGGGCATATAACTGATACATTCATGTCGTGCAGGGTGATCAGATACTATCTTTAGAGAGAGAAGAAGTGCCTTACGATAAAGGAGGAGTCTAGGAAAGTAGAGATGTTGAGCCAGAAGGCTCACGGGGAGTTTGTCTTTGTAGACCTTGAATCGCTGGCACGATGATTGCTGGAGAGGGGAAGGTTTTAGTTTACCTTGTAGGAAGATTCGGACCCTTAATTTATTAAAACCACCAAGCGGGTATGCAAGAAATAAATATGTATACAAGAATCCAAAACAAACTAAAAAAATCTAAAAATATCTTACCATTCGGATATCTTTTAAGGTGTCTCCCTTGGGTCCAACGAGGAAACCCACAAGATTGGAACTGACCAACATCAACACTTCATCCCAGTGATCTTGCGGGATGGTATTATCCTCCCTTAAACACTTGAACAATTTCCGACATATGGAAACGATGACAGTTGAAACATCACTCATTTGGCATGTTATCAGGACAAGTCTGAGAGGGGAGGGGTGTTAGTGGTGGGGAGTGATGTGAGATATGTGGTGCGTGATGTGATAAGAAATGTGATTCAGATGGGAAAGAGAAGAAGTTCTTGATAAAACAAGAAGAAAGGGAAAGGAAAGAAATTAAGTAGCAGTAAACAACTTGGTCTCACCCACCACACCATCTTTTCATCCCACACCCGACAAACCCCTCTTTTACCCAAGTTGAATACTGCCGCGAATAAATTGGGAGTTACCGTTCGGGGGAAGGAGGGGACTCAGGAACTTTGAGATAAGCCTTGGGAGAGAAGAGACGGTTAGATTTAGAGCTATTAGACAGTTAGTAACAAGAGAGGCAGAGCAAACGGCAGAGTTAGAGTAGATTTAAACCTTGTAAGCACAGCTAGAGATAATCTCTTGGATCGTTTCAGCCTTCTTTCCAATGATCGAACCGGCCGCCTGAAAAGTTAGGCTATGAGACGATGTTAAAAATCAGCTTCTGCCTATTCTCGGGTTTGATCTGTACCTTGGAGGGGATGAGTAGCCGGAAGGAGACAGTTATGTTCTCGTCACTGGTCATGGTTGAACTACTGGCGTTATGTGGATTTAGGATTCGGGATGGAACGGTTCACGACAGACCAAGCGAATTTTTTTTAGGAAACAGATATGAAAAGTTCGAACCAAACGTGCACAACCCAGCCTGATTTCTAAAACGCGCGCAAATTTTATCACGCTGCTGGCAAACAATTTTAACGGAATGCGCGAAATAAAACATTAAAACGCTCCGGTTGACGCGCCTTTTTTCAAAAAAATTTCAAGAATTTAAAGTTAAAATTTGGAACAAACGTTCGTTTTCAAAATTCTCTTTCGCCTTTTCGTCTCTCTCGACCCCAGGTCCTCTTCCTTGCACATATCCTTATCTGTCTGTATTCTAAAGTCGGATTTTTTGAAGTTGTCACCCCCTGGGTGGCACGCGAGTTTTATTTGCGCGTTGGAATCTTGTTTTGGCTCTCACGCCTTTGTTTCTTGCTATTTCCTCCTCAGATCCTTTCATCTCTACAACTCGGTCTTCCGAGTGGGGGAGTTTGTCTTTGTAGACCTTGAATCGCTGGCACGATGATTGCTGGAGAGGGGAAGGTTTTAGTTTACCTTGTAGGAAGATTCGGACCCTTAATTTATTAAAACCACCAAGCGGGTATGCAAGAAATAAATATGTATACAAGAATCCAAAACAAACTAAAAAAATCTAAAAATATCTTACCATTCGGATATCTTTTAAGGTGTCTCCCTTGGGTCCAACGAGGAAACCCACAAGATTGGAACTGACCAACATCAACACTTCATCCCAGTGATCTTGCGGGATGGTATTATCCTCCCTTAAACACTTGAACAATTTCCGACATATGGAAACGATGACAGTTGAAACATCACTCATTTGGCATGTTATCAGGACAAGTCTGAGAGGGGAGGGGTGTTAGTGGTGGGGAGTGATGTGAGATATGTGGTGCGTGATGTGATAAGAAATGTGATTCAGATGGGAAAGAGAAGAAGTTCTTGATAAAACAAGAAGAAAGGGAAAGGAAAGAAATTAAGTAGCAGTAAACAACTTGGTCTCACCCACCACACCATCTTTTCATCCCACACCCGACAAACCCCTCTTTTACCCAAGTTGAATACTGCCGCGAATAAATTGGGAGTTACCGTTCGGGGGAAGGAGGGGACTCAGGAACTTTGAGATAAGCCTTGGGAGAGAAGAGACGGTTAGATTTAGAGCTATTAGACAGTTAGTAACAAGAGAGGCAGAGCAAACGGCAGAGTTAGAGTAGATTTAAACCTTGTAAGCACAGCTAGAGATAATCTCTTGGATCGTTTCAGCCTTCTTTCCAATGATCGAACCGGCCGCCTGAAAAGTTAGGCTATGAGACGATGTTAAAAATCAGCTTCTGCCTATTCTCGGGTTTGATCTGTACCTTGGAGGGGATGAGTAGCCGGAAGGAGACAGTTATGTTCTCGTCACTGGTCATGGTTGAACTACTGGCGTTATGTGGATTTAGGATTCGGGATGGAACGGTTCACGACAGACCAAGCGAATTTTTTTTAGGAAACAGATATGAAAAGTTCGAACCAAACGTGCACAACCCAGCCTGATTTCTAAAACGCGCGCAAATTTTATCACGCTGCTGGCAAACAATTTTAACGGAATGCGCGAAATAAAACAAATTTTGCGAGGCCAACTGCGCGGAAAAAAGTTTTTTTAAAGTTCTTAAAAAAGTTAAAATTTGGAACAAACGTTCGTTTTCAAAATTCTCTTTCGCCTTTTCGTCTCTCTCGACCCCAGGTCCTCTTCCTTGCACATATCCTTATCTGTCTGTATTCTAAAGTCGGATTTTTTGAAGTTGTCACCCCCTGGGTGGCACGCGAGTTTTATTTGCGCGTTGGAATCTTGTTTTGGCTCTCACGCCTTTGTTTCTTGGCCAATTTGGTCAAACCAAAGTTTTACGGACTCCCAAAATTATGCTCTTCCCGGTGATATTCGGTTTTTTTGCAGAAAAGTGAGAGCAAGTGGGGGCTGTCACGCGCAAATACGACGCCGCGCGACAGAAGGGGGGTGACAACTTCAAAAAATCCGACTTTAACTGCGTTAATTTTAAAATTAGATTCGATAGGAACTTCAAAATTATGCCTATTTTAGGGATTTATTGATGTTTTCAAGATGAATGTAAGCGAGCAGGATGCCATCAAAAGATATTCCGCCTTTTTAAACTCAACTGTTGAAAAAGAAGAGCTCCTATCTGCACTTAGAGACACATTTCCCCGTTATGAGAGCTTTTTTGAGAAGGCGGAAGAAGATGAAACACAACTGGTCACGGATATTATCCTATTTCTGAAGGATGTGACGGACTCGTTTTCGGGGGTGTGCCATTCCCTTGAGGAATGCTCACAGGAATACATCGCTACAATGCTAAAAGAGCATGTCGAATTGATAGAAGTTGACACTGCGGGAACAACAGGATCTGTTGATACTGTCATTGTAAATTCTGAACACGTGCACAAGGACATTGTGGTTGACATATCACGTTCGATCATTGAATTTGACCTAAAGGAGGCAATCGTAGACGGTCCCCAAGGATCCGGCCGGACCAGTCTTGTTGCAGAGATCGAGCAAGTGCTGATTAACTATAATTACAACTGTCTCATGATTGATCTATCCTCGGCCCGATCCCAATATCTCATGACAGAGTTGCAGCATTTTATTCAACTCCAAAATCTAACCAATAAGAAAGCTGTTTTCTTCGACAACTGTATCCGGGAAAACGTCCAGACTCTGATGGATCAAGTTGGTGATGAGAAATCCATACTGGATAGCATGAGGATCGCGGGGATTGTGATTGTGTACATTCCAGATGCTGACATCTCAGAAGATCTCAAAGACGTGAAAAACTTCGATATTCCCCCAATTAGCGTCTCACAAGCCGAACAGTTACTTGAAAATAGTTTCAACTTTCACAGTGTCCAGCGTCAAGTGATTCTCGATGCATTTAAAACTTGTCCCCAGTACCCCCTCCATTTAATGCTAGTGGCAACCCTTTATCTGTCGAGCAAGTATAGTCAACTTGAGCTGATCAATACGCTTCCTCAGTCCACCGAATCTAATCAGTTTCTAGATGAGATTTTCTGTGCAATCTTCAAAGCCCGCGATAATGCAGATGAGTTGTATGTTCTGGCGGGGGTCCAACTTTTTCATAATATCGATGGGGCCTCCCCTCGAGATCTATTTCAAACACTCCAGTCCCACCGATATAGTGAAGATCAGCTGATTGGTTTCCTGAACGATTTGATTTCATGTCGGCTCCTACCCAAACACAGCAATGGAAAGTATTTCCTGTGTAGTAAGCAGCTGATAAATCTATCCTCTTTCGAACAATTCGCGGATATCAGTCGGAAAGTTCTCTTAAGTTTCCTTCGACTGAACCTTTATGCGGTAATTAGAATCGTTAACGAGCTGAATGATGAAGAAATGGCGTTAGAGTTATGGAAAATAAAGAAGCCTCTCTTTCTGAAAGTGCTAACATATGACTTTGAAATCACCACGGAGTTTGCTCCAATTGTGAATCTCAGATTTGATGCAATGATGCAACTAAGGAAGCTCTGGCAATGTCAGTTCATCACATTTATCGAGGCTTTGAACGTGTACGAGCGGTTTATGCATTGGAGCATGAGGAAGGGAATCTCACAGCTCACCCGGCCCCAGTTAGAGAGCCTCCGAGTAATTCTCACCCACTACATTTCCCTCTTCTTCTACTTTAGGAAGGCGGTAGATTTCCTTGATGATGTCCTGGGTCCTATCTTTGGGTACGTTGACAAGGTGATTGGACGACTGGGAACCCCAACCGATGAGCTGTACTGTGAGCTGCTCAGTTATATCATCGAGATCAAGATTCACCATGGGGAAACTGAAGAGGCTCACAAGAACCTGAAGCAGGTTCTGGCGATCCAAGAAAAACTTCCGTCTTGGGTTTCTGATGGTCTAGTGGAGAAAATCAAAATCCGTTTGGATCAGCTTGAGACTCTACGGCCGTCTCTCCATGAGAGTGGTGATACACTAGATTGTACAGCTTCTAGTCCCATCTATTCTAAGATGATGAATGCCAAGATACGGATCGGGGCCGGGGACAAGGCTTACATAAAGCACGATTTCGCGGGTGCCAATCGAAACTACTCCTTCGCAATGATATCTCTGGAGCAGAACAACGGAAACCAGGATCGTATGTGGCTGGAAGCCAGAAAGGACGTCCAATGTCGAATCGGAAAGATCAAACTACAAAGTCCTAGGTGGGTTGAGAAATGTCTGGAGGACTTCAAAAAGTGTCAAGAATTCTACACACAACTTGAAATTGGCCGAGTAAACACCGAGTATAACGTTTACATTGCAACTGCCTTCCTGCTGATGGGGGAAAACAGCAGGGCAATGCCTGAAGTCCTGAACTTTTGGAAAACGGGCAACAAATCCATGTTTATCGCAGTGACTGATGTCGATGCCCAGCGATCCATTTCCCGGAATCTAAAGGAACGGCTCACAGGTCCAGAAATCAACCATCTGGATAACTACATGTACGAAGGAAAAGTTAACTTTTTGTATCTAAAAAGTACAAACTACCACTGGGTGAAAATGCAACTAACGGACGAGATCATTGATGTTCATCCCAATGCAAATGAGCGAGAGATCCGTGCTAGTACCCTCCAGTTTCCCAACCATGGCAACACTAACAGTAACAAGAGACTTGTTGTGGCGTTTTTGGCGTCCGAGCGAGGCCCACGGGGTCATCTGAGGGTGAACAGCGAAACAACCGTATTCTCTGATATCTCTCATATTGACCGGGGGCTAAGTGAGGTGAGGTCAGATTTTATTACTGATGACGTGATGAGGGGTGCAATTGATCACAGTGACTCAATCGTTAAATCAGTGTATCGTACCGCATTTTCTGTGGTTACAGGAGTTGCGAGTAAGGCCAAAACAAGTTTACTACATGGAATTACATCAACTGTTTTAGATCAGTTTTCCTGATTTGTGTGTTTTGGGACTGATAATATGTCTTCAGATTTTTAACAGGGCAGAGTAGAAAGTGTGTAGTTTGAGGGCTCTCTCTTCTCTCTCTTTGTTGTTGAAATAATTTAACGTTTTGGTTTGTAAAGTGTGTTTATAATTTTGTTGTTTTATCTACAACCAAGTTGTATTTTATACTTAGATTTCCCGATCCCCTAATTTAGATTGTCCCCGATCCTCTTATTACCCCTCTGATTTCTTAAACTTTACCCCTGAGTTAGTCAGTCCCCTTGTTATTTAAACCCCCTCTAACTCCAGATCCCTGATTTGAATAGAGTGAGATGGGAAATTCATCGACCAAGAAGGGAGACCCCGAGAACGGTATTTAGTTTCACTCACACCTCTCCCTCTCACACCTCACACCTTATTTAGTGTTTAGTACTCATGGGCTGGTTCAAGAGCTCTACCTCCAAGCAGGATTCCCAATATCCGGAACAACGTAATTTTATAACGTCTTTTTGTGCCCTTTTTTCTGTACCTTTCTGATCTCCTTTTTCATCTTTCTCTTTTGTCTTTTGTTGTCTTTCAAAAAATACAACCTTCTTGTGTGCAAACTGTGTATATATATATCCAGTGATTTATCTTGATTCTCGTGATGGACAGATCTACACTCAGCTCCGCTAATCCACTCGCCGACGCCGCCCACTTCTTCTAATTTCATATTTACACCAAAATGTGCAGAGATATATTATATTGATCATTTCCCCCTCACACACATCTCTTTTTCAGTGAAACAGTTTCTTTCTCAAGCCAAGTCTGAATTCCAACAACGATGGGACTCCCCTGCTAAGGTAAATATTGGGGCCGACCGAATCAGGAAATAATGGTCCCTGGTTGGCTGATAACCAGTCACATGACCTAAATAACGAGTTCTGATTGGCTGTTTACTTATTTGGTCGTTTCCTGGTAAATATAATGGTGCACAAAATATAATAACAATTCGCAGCTATTTTGTGGTGTATGTGATCATCGTTTTCTTGACATGCGTTTAAAACTCATCTCCGAGGAAGTGATTTTTATCATTGAGCTTTGACAACTGATATTTTAGCGATTGGTGCCAAGTTCTCTATCTTGTCTCGCCTCAGTGATTTCAATTTTACTCGCTTCTCTCTCATTTTCTCTCTCTACTTCTATCTCTCCCCCCCCCTCCCCCCCCCTTATATCCTCCATCTCTCTTCCTCTCTCACTTTCTCCCTCCTTCTCCACCACTTCCTCAGCCTGATTTCTTCTCGACTAATTCCCCCCTGTAGTCCGCTCCACTACATGTCAGGAAATATGGCAATTATTTCATCACACCCCTTCAGTCTTCACCCTGTCCCCTGTCCCGACCCTCACCTCTGTCCCCCCTCTATCCAGAACACGGCATGTTTGGATGACTTTGATAGGATCAAAACACTGGGAACACTCCCTCACCCCCTCTCACCCCTGTACCCTCACCCCTGTCCCTCCCTCTCACTCCTCTCCCTCCCTCTCAGAACACACACCGCCCTGTATCCCATCTCTCAGAACACGGCATGTACCATCTTCTCTCCCTGTCTCAGAACACGGCATGCTTGTCCCCTGCCCCCCCCTCTCACCCCTCTTCTCCCTCTCTCAGAACACGGCATGCTTGGACGACTTTGATAGGATCAAAACACTGGGAACCGGCTCCTTCGGCCGAGTAATGTTGGTACAAAACAAAAACGATCAGAACTACTACGCCATGAAGATTCTTGATAAGCAGAAGGTAATCAAACTAAATCACTGAACAAATACCGTTACTTTTATTTCCTAATATATCGGAGAAAGTTATTTCTCGCGGTAAATCGGGGTTCTGTTAAATTGGTATGTTGTAATTAAATTAAATTTAATCATTGAAATATCGATGGTTTTTAATTATTTAAATTCTAAATTCCTTCTTTACCTTCCATTGTCCACGTCAATGGAAGCATTTGATAATTGATTGATATAATCCCCTATTCGACACATCTCAATACTTCGCCCCATCAAAGAAATGAATCGATATCTTTCTGAAAGAGAGCTCATCAGAATATCTGTCAGATCTACCAATCCGAATCGCATATCTCTATACCCCCGTAACTCTTTTTTTGCTCCGCTATTTCTTCTTGGGAAGTATTTCCTCTCTTTCTTCCCCCTCCTAACCAGCCTCTCTCTCCAGGTTGTCAAACTAAAACAAGTGGAGCATACTCTGAACGAGAAGCGAATCCTTCAGGCGGTCAAATTTCCCTTTTTAGTCAACCTAGAGTACCACTTCAAGGTATAAATTGTATGACGTCATTGTGAATTATAATTATATAACTTGTCATCTTGCACATTGATTCCAGTCCTGAAATTCCCCCCTCTTCCTCCAGGATAACTCAAACCTTTACATGATCCTGGAATTTGTGCCAGGTGGTGAGATGTTCTCCCATTTGAGAAGGATCGGCCGATTTAGGTATGAAACAACCCCCCCCCTCCAAATGGATACGACCCCGTTTTCTTTTTAAAACGATATTACTTCCTTACCCCTACCTGTCGTCTCAATTCACTATTCCTATCGATTTGTTGCCACGTATCCCCCCATCTTTCTCTCGATTTTCTCTCTCTCCCCTAGTTTTGCATTCGTGACATCAGTTATACATGTCTCGACAATTAAACAAATCCCTTTTGGAGTGACATGATCATTCATCATATGGTTAATTTTCTCTTCTCTCCCTTAGCGAGGCTCACTCAAGGTTCTACGCCGCTCAAATTGTTCTAGCATTTGAATACCTACATAACTTGGATATTGTATACAGGTAAGAATCACCAGACGGCGGACATATGAAATCACTCAAAAGCATTCACTTTACTTGGTATCACTCTTTCACTTTCTATTTTACTCATTCACTCACGCACTCACTCACTCACTCACTCACAAACACTCCCTCACTCACTCACACTCACTCACACCCACGCACTCACTCACTCACTAAACACACACTGAAACACTCACAAACCCTCATTCACTCACTCTCACTCATTTCACCCAGAGACCTCAAGCCTGAAAACACAGTTATAGATCTACAGGGATATGTCAAGGTAAAAAGATAGATCAAACTCCATAATATGTTTGTACGTGTCCGTTAACAGATAAGTTTCCTATTATCTCTCCCACACTTAACAAAGTGAAACGAGTTAGATCAAGTTGGACAAATGTACGTGTCCGACCTCTATTTACTCTGAGAGACGTGTGTGTATACATCGTTCGTTCCTTAATATCGCAAGACAGCTTAATTGTAATGAACGGAATTGAATGTATCTCACAGCTCATCCGTAAATGTTTCTCTCGATCTCGTCTCTCGTTTATCTCTGGTATAGTTTGTCATCCTATTGATCGTTGTATCCCCATCTTTCTCTAATTCTCTCTCTCCCTTTCTTTTTTCGCCCCCTCTCTCACTCACTCCGGAAGAGATAAAAAAGCAGAGCACTTCTTCTGATCTCACAACTGATTTGTTTTGGTAAAAACGTACATCACTCGAACCTTGCCTCCAACTTTCCTTCTTTTAATACAGCCATCTGCTGGCAACTATTTATCTCGAAGATCGTGGCATAACAATGGTCATCTTTTCCATGATACACATGACGTCACGAAATATTATTCATGACGTTATCACTCTCCATGATCCATCTTCCCTCTCTATTTCTCATGCTTTTTCTCTTTCTTTATTTCTCTCTCTCTCTCTCTATCAGCTCTCTCTCTCTCTAGTCAGAGAGAGAGAGAGAGAGAGAGAGAGAGAGAGTTCCTCTGCTTAGTGCTTAGTGTGGTCATTAGTCCAATCCATCTGCAGTGTGTTTTTATGTGCGTGTGACAAGACTCCTGTCTCAAAACAAGATCATCTTCTCTCCAAACTTCCTCTCTCTCTCTCTCTCTCTCTCTCTCTCTCTCTCTCTCTCACTGCATCTTTCATGTTTGTCCCTCGCTCTACCTTTCTACTCAGAGTATGATAAGTAATTTGAAGAAAAAGAGAGGGTGTAGTAAAGTTTGATTCTCTCTCTCCTGGAGCACAGTAGATGTTGTGGTCTCTCCTGGAGCACTTTCAATGGTACACACACAAACAAATCAAATCAACGCCGCTCATCGGTATCATGTTACAAGTGTCGCACACACATGTGACCACGTGGTGTGTCATGTGACCCCTACACTGTAATCCCTTTCAGCTCCATGTGTGTTCTTCTAAACAATCTTTCTTTTTTATGTCTTTTTCATGTCTTTTTCATGCCTTTTTCATGCCTTTTTTATGTCTTTTTCATGTCCATTTTCTCTTTCTTCAATACTATTTTACCATTACAAAATCAAAAAAGTAAGTTCCGAGAGAGAGCACTCATGTTGATGGACCGTGCATATTATATTTCTACCATTTAACAATGAGTCATTGCCAATACGTAATGCCGTAATTCTTGCGCAGAGAGGGGGTATATTGCAATAGTACCCACTCAATAGTCAATAGTAGAAACTAGAATGACTGGCAGAAGTGACAGGTTGAATATTTACTGGGACGGGGGGGGGTCACCCCCTAAATGCATGGATGACATGCCGATTTGGGGGG
>AVPN01001937.1:0-13295 GCA_000695325.1 Pleurobrachia bachei | reverse complement strand
AACCAAGCAGCCAAAAGTTAGTAAATTGTCTAATGAACATACTGTAAAAGTTTGAGCTCTCTACCTTATCAGGTTACAGAGATCTGAGAGCTCAAAGTTAGAGGAGGTTTTTGGGCTACATGTTTATTCAGGAACGTTCGATTTTGCTGAAATTCGGGTATAATAAATGGCAGGTAGCCATCTACCTTGTCCTAAAATTTCAGAGCAAAATATTCACTACTTTTGACGCTATGTCGATTTGAACAGTCCCGGTCATTTAAAAACACACAGTAGTTGTTACTGGAGCCATAGACTATAACATGTGGGATAATTGGGTGATGGATCTAGTTGTTACTGGAGCCATAGACTATAATATAACAGAGATATAATTGGGTGATGGATCTAGTTGTTACTGGAGCCATAGACTATAACATATGGGGTAATTGGGTGATGGATCTAGTTGTTACTGGAGCCATAGACTATAACAGATGGGGTAATTGGGTGATGGATCTAGTTGTTACTGGAGCCATAGACTACAAAATAACAGAGATATAATTTAGGAATTAGGATAATTGGGTTACACTGTCCGTCACAGTTATGTGAGGAACAATGTGGGAACAGTGTGGGGAAAATGTTCCCTGTCGTTGAAGGGGGATTACGGAGGGGTTACACTAAATCAAACAGGAATTAATTAACAGAAAAATAAGGTGACAATTAACTGCTTAACAACATAAACAATGGAAGAGATTCGTTTATTTAAATACATTAAAAACGCTGAAATTTTGACAGGACATCACAAGCCCCCATCTTGTGTCACTGTCTGGGGAGTGATCATCTTTAAATTGTGAAACTCGGGTACCAATAATTTAACATGCTCCACGAACTTCACCTACACATCACGATACACACTTGACCTACTTATTAATCGTGATCCCATTACATATTACCCATCATGTTAAAGTTACACATCACTCACTTCTTGCGGCCTTTCCTTTTGCCTGAAAAGAATCAAAGTGGTTAAGAAAGATATCATTTGCCAGGATAAAGAGATAGCTCCTCGGATCATATGTGACCCCATGTACCTTTAGCTGGAGTCTTCTTTGGTTCTGGTAGGTCTGCCCAATTATTGTCTCTCAGTCTGCACAACCTAGTGTACTCCATCTGTATCTCAGTAACCTGGGGGTATGGCGGGAGAGAGAGAGAGAGAGAGAGAGAGAGAGAGAGAGAGAGAGAGATAGAGAGAGAGAGAGAAAGATGGGAAGAGAGAGAGAGAGAAAATATTTACCTGGGGTACGAGAGTTTCCCAAGCGCTCTCCAGTTCTGGGATTGTAGGGGGAGTTGAGCCATCGGGAGGGTAAAGTGCAGTTGTTATCAACTTGTTGAACCATCCACTCAGTTGCTCCTTCATAAACACATCTATCTTTTCTACAAACTCGCGGATACCCTTCCTGTCTGAAGGAGAAATTTATAATTCGCTACCAGTTCACTTTGCCTTCGATCCTCTCTCAAATTAAAAGGTTTCAACTAACTTGGATCAGTAAAGCCTAGTTTTCCTTTCTCTCTCTCCATCTCGTAGGAATACTCCCTGAACGTCTCCTGAGTCTCATCCATCGTCTTTTTACACTTGTTCACACCCACCAGATGGGTCTCTAAATATTGGGTGGCTTTTAGGGGGAATGTTATTGTCAAGTAGGGAGGGGTGTTAGGAAGGGGGAGGGGTGTTAAAGTACCATGCATAACAGTAGGAAGAGGGAGGGTTGGTTAAGTACCTTGTCCTGTAAGGTTGAAGAAAGATTTCCTTCGTTTCACTGTTTTGCTCTTTGTCTTTGTAGCCCTTTTCTCCGGTGTCAGAGAGCAGTGAGCAAAGTTAGGATCATTTCGGGAGCTAGCTCGTGTAGCTCTGACTGGTGCCATGTGGAGCTAGAGATTGGAATGGGTTGTAAGGTCATCAGGGACAAGGTTTTGAAGAGTGTCAAATGGGGCATTCGAACTTCGCGCCTCCAAAACCCACCGCGCACAGAACGCGCGTTGAACCATGTCGGAACGGTTCGGAGACCGCGCCACCCGCCCAACCGAAACAGAGACAAAACTTCAGAAGTGCCCCATGATTCAGCCCCCGCCCCAATTACAGTCAACATTGGGCCAAAAGAGACCCGAGAGAAAGCTATAACGGAGAGAGAGTAAAAGATGTTTCATGAGATGGTGACAAAAATATAATGAGAGTTCACTTTAAAACAGCTTTCTTCTAGTCTTCAGACATTTCCTTTTAGTAGGGACGAAACTTAATTCCCACCAAATAATGAGTCTTCTTTTTGAGCGTGATTCGTCCCTACTACTTCAAAAGATATACATCACAATATAACGACCTCTTTGATCCTATAACGACCTCTTCAAATAAACCCCAAGTTACCCAAATTACACAAGATAGAAATGTATAAATTGTCTTCGATGACATATACTATACACACACTCAGAGAGACACACACAGACATACACATTATAATCCACACCTGAAAGTAAAACCTAGCAACAGGCAACACATTTAGTTTTGCAGTGTTTAGTAAACACAATTTTCTGATACTAGTCGTTAGGAAAGATGTAGTTGTCGTTGTGATCGAAGTCTTGATTTGAATCCCCTGATATTAGTAGTCCCGTTTGGATCTGCAATAGATGTTTGTCAGGAGAAGATATAAACACATTTTGAAGAAGAGGGAACCAAAAAACTAAAAAAAGGAGCCAATAAGGGCCAATATAAGAGGGGTAATGTTTCTCACCTGTTATAGTTTTGCAGACTTTCTGCCAGTGCATCAGCTGTTCCTCGTAATTGGGATCAGCCATTGGAATGTAGTTAGATGGGGTGCAGAGGTCCGGGTAGAGGGGGAAGAACTCCTGAAACGAGAAAGTTAGAAAAAGAGGAGTTCTATGAAAAAGGAAATTGAGGGGTGTAACTGAAAGCTGTCGTGAGGATCTTGGTGTTGAGAGCTTTACTAAATTCACACAGCTGGAAAATAATGTATTCTAGCTATAAAACATCTATCAGTCTATTGGTGTTTACCTTGTATCCCCCATGGAGAATGTACATTTCTGGATAAAATAGTTCTGGGTATCGATACACATTCCTATCTCGATCCTCCTTCCGTAAAAACCTACACATTCGTGGACCTCTCTTGGAACTGAACTCACAGTGGAAAATAATCACCTGCAACAATCAGACATCAAACAATGGTGGTAATATTAATGGCCGAATTAGAGAAATATAGAGAACAGAAAGAGAGGGGACAACATCAGATTGTGACTAACTTGTCTTTTGTAAGGGATCTGGGGGTCAGTTAGAAACTGCTGGATCAAATCGTTTTGAGTCACTACATTGTACGCTCCCTCTATGTGACCACCATTAAACTCATAGGGATACCTAGGAGGTATTATTGTGTGTAATATGATTTGGACAACCAAGGCAGAAATATAAGGTTTACAAAGTGAGTTAAGTGAAGTGCCCAAGTAAGGCCAGGAAAGGTAATTAGGTTGGGGTGAGGTAATCAGGTATGGGGATCCAATAATTGGAAATCGGAGCAAGAACGGGCATGCCCCCCCTGAGTTACGCAGTGTTCAGTTACCCTGACAACTATTGGTCCCCCCCCCCATTCCCCGAGTCACCCAGTTACCATGGCAACTATGATTGGTTGGTCCCTAATCCTCAGGAACCGACCGACACAGGTAAACAACCAATCAGAAATGGTTATTTAGGTCATGTGACCCAGTTACCATGGCAACTACAATCATTGGTTGGTCCCTATAACAATACCTTGTGTCGATGACGATATAGTTTTCCACTTTGTCTGCGTAGACTCCCTTTACAAGATTGTGCATGGTGCTGGGGGTGATGCACTTTAGATCACAGTGCTCGCTGTGACATGCCTTGTACGGTAGCGAGTACTGTCTACTATTGTTACCTGGGAATTTATAGAAATAAAGGCGTGATTTAAAACCTAAAACATGAAACAATGCTTACTATGCACTACAACTGTATTAGCTTACTGTTCCATGTCCATATTATGGCATGTACAACAACTGTTTCAGTAGACGTGGGACTTGTCACCCACATATATAATTTCTCTTACCGATAAGAGGAGGGTTATCATAACTACTGTCCATGCAGCCAGGTACTACAGGAAGGTGTTCACTTGATGGTCTTTTTAACTGTGGTACACTCTCACACGTCTCTATCTGTTTCAGATACGAATCAGAGAGACCCCTTTTATTTGGGTTCTCTTTCTCCTCGTCCTCCTCCTCCTTTTCTAGTTCGTCCCCACTGTCGTCGAGTGGCTGTAAATTCTGATAAAAAAAAAGTGGATCTCAGCGGCACGCGAATAATCAGGTATGGGTGGGGGTATAAACATAGTAAAGTACAGTAAAACTGCGATATACCGGTAAACTCCTTTCCCCCGATCTTCCCGGTAAATCTGGGTCCGACAGCAATTAAAAATTACCTCAAAATCATCCTGAAATGTGTCGGTAAGGAAATCTGGGCCGGTGGATGGTGGTGTATTCCTGAATAAATCTTTGTTCAGACTCCGTGGTAGTTTCTGCGTTGGTGAGGTGTTGTTGAAACTCTGATAGGGAGAAGGAGGGATTAACAAGGGGGTTGTTAATGTTCTAATCACCCCTTTACATTTGTAAAGGAAGGGGACAGGCCGCCCGAAACACAGTCTAGCCAGGCAACAAGGGAGATGGGACAACAAAGTTTAGCTACAGTGAAGATATCACTTACACATTCATTGAGACTACTCTCATTTGCCAGGGATAATGACAGGTTAGTTAATCGAAACGGTTCCTCACCACCACCCTTACGAGCTGAAATAGACGAGGGATAATGTTGTAGTGCTACGATTCGGTTCGATTTACAAAGCATATCGCCTCATTCCCGGCAAGGGGGTTGATGTGACCAGTGACCTAACAGTATGATACACCAGCGACTTACTTGCAAGGGAATTCTTCCCCTCAAATGAGTTGCTAAGGGGGCTGGAGTCGAATGGTACTGCAAATGGGACATTAAACCGTCTGATCACAGGAGTAGACGCACTGAAATAGTAGTTTAGATGTAAACAAAGTCTGTTATGTTACTTTTTACACATATGATATGTGACATATATCTTGCTAGAATTTGACGTTTATCTGAGCCTTGATGTGCAAACTACCTGAAGTTAGGTGTGGAGGGGCGGCGGGGTCCTGGATCATCTGCCATGGCACTGTTTTCCAAATCCTCTCTGTACACATTGGTCATGTGTACACCCTGCACCTTATTACACAACTACAGCGCTCAAACTATCCCTAAAGTGTTAATTGTAACGTTGGCACATCGATTATGGAAAAGTAAAATCCGAAAATAACAAAAAAGTAAAAACAAAAAAGTTTATCAAATATTAAGTGAGAAGAAGGTCCTTTTTCCCTAGACAAGTTTAGCTTCCCCACAATTTCTTATCGATTGATTAAAGTTTAAATTCTGAACATTTTTTTTTTCGGGACCCCTTTTCAAACTTTTGAGTTTTGCAAAAAAAAACTCGTTATTACGTTTCAAAACTTGTATTGCAATGAAAAGTATCATGCGCGCGGCGCGGCGGGATGATACAGTGTAGTAACTGTGTATCAGCGCCTTCCGCAAAGTCACAAATTTCGTAATCGCTGTGACGTAATAAAGTGTAATAAATTGGGCACGTCGCGCCCCTCATGTTCGCGGGCAATTTAATAAAGGGATCTAAATAAATTTTGAAGACGAATCCAGTAGTAATTAGAGCTCAAATTCTATACAATTCTTTACAGAAGCTGAAGAGTGACCAGTGACTACTACTTTGTCAGAGCATTGGCCTGACCCGATTCTCGCGCGAGAACTGTGGCCAGAGCATTGGCCTGACAGCTACTACTAGTATAATTAATATGTCACTCTCCTCAGCTCGGCCTCGCTGCGCTCGCGAGAGAATTAAAAAGGGCCAGTGCCATGCTGATGCAGTTGCACACTGTCACTGGGCCGTCAGGCCAATGCAAATGCTCTGACACTGACAGGTTGCACAGCACTTGCAGCGTTAGCATGATATGCAGTCTGTCTGTTAGGGTCTGACTGTGGTCCGACACCCCCTATCATGAGTATGAGCACAGAGCCAATCAGAGGCCATTATTTCGAAATCCAGGCCTCTGATTGGCTGGTGCACCGAAAAATGACCAAAAATGAAGATAATCAAGCCCAAACTTCCCGATCAGATAGAAAGCTAATTCCGGTTGCGTTGGATCTGTCTTGAAAAGCTGATTCAGAAAAGCTCTGTGCTCATAGGGGGTGTCAGACCACAGTCAGACCCTATTTTCTGTTTGGCCCTTTCAGCTCGCGTAGCGTAAGCTCGACTCACGACTCATACCGGCGCCAGTCAGATCAGCACTCCAATCGTACGAAGTGTTTATTGAGTTGTTCCCTAGTTCCCTACTGCTGCACTGTGAACGAATCAAGCTAGGCACCGAACCTGTTGACAGGTATGGACGTGTCAAGTTGTGTAGACTGCTGTTACAGCTACTAAATGGAGTGTGATGGAACAACTTCTCGACGGGCTGTCTCCTCTGAAGCAGGTGACAACACACCAGTATCATTTTCTTTTGTTTTTTGTTCTGTAAGTGTAACAGAATCTGTTACAGTTAATTGTTGACTTTGACATTTAAGCTCAAAGCTTATAAATAGGGGGAATTTTCCTAATATGAGTACACTGTTGAAGAAACCTAAAAGGGTATCGAGTATCGACTTTTGCAGCTTCGGCTACATTGTTTTTATTCATTGGGCATTCTCCCCCTCCCGGCGTCCCACTGGGAGAATAGGAGGCTCCCAGTCCCACCAGCATCGCACTCATTTACTTCTCTCTCTCTCTCCCTCTAACCTTTATCTCTCTCAAATCCCTTGTCCTGAGTCTGTGCAGGAAGGATTCCCGAAAATTCCTCAGTTATTCATATGAGCCGCGGCACTTATTACGTATACCTTCTTTCAGTAGCTCTGTAATATTACACGCTATTTTCTGCATGTACTGGCCTACAATTTTCGATAATTTTTCACATTTACCAATCTTCTCTCGCCTCTCATCTCGTGTAGAGTGTAATTATATAGTTATCCCTAGCATCACAGTGTGAAATATAGTTAGCTGAAACCGTACCTATCAGCTCTGCATAGCATAGCTGATTCTGTACAAGCCTAACGACATGGACATACTGTCACACACGTTCCTTATGATAATATGTTCCTGTAAATCCCTTTTACTACAATCTAACACGTGCACGATATTTCTGTCGTAGCTGAAAAATTTAGCAGGCTTCATTATTATCCATGTACATGTGTCCATCCTGTATTTTATTTGTTTATGTTATAGCGTCATACCTACCGGATTGTTTATTTTGAGCTGCAGGTTTCGTTTCCATGATACTAGCCCACACCGTCAGGACTCAGGGCCAATGCTCTGACAGAGCCCGCATATATCAGTATTGTTCTGCCTGCTTATTTCTCCTTAGATATTCTCGGTAAATTATATAAAACCATTCAACCAACTTGTTTTTGGTGCGCCACAGAGTGCTTCACGTTTCTAAGAAATTCTGATTCTCATATTTTTAATTATTCATCTACAATTGTAACGAATTTCATTAATGAAATTATGGACATGATTGTTTTTGCAATTTGGGTGTGCCACGATCTGCATTAACAGATTTTATAGTTTGTAGGAATTAGCGACCAAGCCCCATGATTCAGTGATGATTACCATGTCCTAATTCCAGCTCTTTAGGTAACATATAATGCCTCTACCAGCTCTCTATATTAGTGAGTTCTATACTGTTCTCTCTCTTTACCAGCTTTAAATTGTTGCTTGTTAAAAGCGGTGTGGGAATTTTGTTTTCAAATACAACACATGATTCGAATACTTCACCATTACCGACCGCTAGTGTCTCACTCTCAATTTCTCAATATTTCTCAGGAATTCACTTGGCACTCCTTGCACTGATATCAATCTCAAGAGATTTGAGTACGTTTTGACTTTTGATGTTTGATTGATATTGATTGTAAAGATCAGTAGGTACTTTGCAAGTTGATCTGTACAATGTTTGAACAACATACTGCTGCAGTTGTCTCACAAATACTTTATATCATTCCGTTTGAAGAAGCTTTATGTTTTGTTGTAAAAGTAAAAGATATAAAGATAAAAGGTCTTTACAAAGGGTACAAACGTTTATGTTTTATAACCAATTAGTCGAATAAAGTGATCATATGCACAATAGCTGTGAGAACGCATTTATGTTCTGTTGCAAACTAAAAGATATAAAGTTCTGCAAAGTAAAAGCGAAAGGGTACTCCATTTATGTTTTTAGCCGACTAGCTCAACAACGCTGTGAGAAAGAGAGTTAAAATGACATCATTTTTTGAATTGCTCAACCAGTTTAGTTTTTCAAACTAGGTACCTCGGTGGATTTGAACCACTCTAAAGCCGTCTGCTTGATGCCATAGTAATTATACAGCTTGTCTAACAGGGTGGTATGCTTAACAGTATCGAATGCTGCGCTTAAGTCAAGCAACAGTAGAATCACTTTTGATTTGCTATCCGTCAGCAGAAGGATGTCATTGAAGATCTTAAGTGTCGCTGTCTCACAGGAATGATACTTCCGGTAGGCCGATTGCTTGGTGGGTAAGAGCTTGTTTGCTTCGAGGTATTCAATCAGTTGTAATGAAGCACATTTTTCAACAACTTTTGAAATAAAGCTAAGGTTGCTTATCGGCCTATAACTGTTTAGTTCCTCAGAATCCAGATCCTTACCTTTAAACGACGGACGTATAATGGCTTCTTTGAAGTCTTTTGGAAAAACACCTTTTGTTAGGCTGTCATTAACAATCCGTGATAACACAGGTATAAGCTCAGGAAGTGCGTCATTTACCATGCTGGAAGGCATTGGATCCAGAGAACAATGCTTCTTGTTCATATCTCGAATAGTTTTGGCCAGTTCCTCATCGGTCACAGGCCTGAACTTAGTAAATTAAAGACTAATATTAAGTTTAAACTCGGAACCTTTTCGTTTTTCGGGGTTGGCAAACGCTGCTAGCCCAAATAATAATATAATAATATATTTCGCGCGATGGGATAAGGTTGTGCTGTTACACCGCCTCCGCGTATGAACAATACATACAAGGATAAGGCAGCGCTTTTCAATTTTCGGGGCCTCTTTTCAAAATTTTGAAATAAGTTTTGCAAAACTCGTTTTGCAATGAAAAGTATCATACGCGCAGCGCGGCAAAATAATGCAGTGTAGTAACTAAGTATCAGCGCCTTCCGCGAAGTCACAAATTTCATCGTCGCGTTGACGTGATAAAGTGTAATAAAGCGACCCCAATCAATTTTTAAGACGAATCCAAGGATAATAGAATTCAAATTCTATCTTTACAATTACAGGAGAGTGATCAGTGCCTAGGCCACTCTCCTCAGCTCGGCCTCGCTTCGCTCGCAAGAGATTAGAATTATAAAGGGCCGGTGCCCGTGCAGTTGCAGTTGCACAGCAATTGCAGCGTTGCCAGGCCATGCTATACTACGCAGTCTGCCCGTTCAGCCCTTTCAGGTAGCATAGCGTAAGATCACGCCTCAGGCTCGAGCTCACGGCTGACGGCTCACATTGGCGCCAGTCAGCACTCTAATCGTACGAAGTGTTTATTGAGTTGTTCCCTAGTTCCCTACTGCACTGTGAACGAATCAAGCTAGGCACCGAACCTGTTGACAGGTATGGACGACGGACGTGTCAAATTGTGTAGACTAGCAACTACAGCCTAGCTACTAAATGGAGTATGGAACACCTTCTCGACGGGCTGTCTCCGCTGAAGTAGGTGACAAAATACTAGTATCGTTTCCTTTTGTTTTTTGTTGATGACTTTGACATAGGAGCTCAAAGCTCATAAATAGGGGGAATTTTCCTAAACATGAGTACCTGTACACTGTTGAAGAAACCTAAAAGGGTAGCGATTTATGCAGCTTCGGCTACATTGTTTTTTACTCATTGAGCATTCTCGCCCTCCCAGTCCCACTGATTATCATTCTTTTTACGAAAGACCATGGCAGCATCGCACTCAATAACTTCATGGCTCTCTCCCTCTAACCTTTATCTCTCAAATCCCTTGTCCTGATTCTGTGTAGGATTTGCCGATTTGGATTCCCGAAAATTCCTCAGTTATTCATATGAGCCGCGGCACTTATTAAGTATACCTCCTTCCAGTAGCTGTAATATTACACGCTATTTTCTGCATGTACTGGCCTACAATTTTCGATAATTTTTCACATTTACCAATCTTCTCTCGCCTCTCATCTCGTGTAGAGTGTAATTATATAGTTATCCCTAGCATCACAGTGTGAAATATAGTTAGCTGAAACCGTACCTATCAGCTCTGCAGAGCTGCTTCTGTATATATTTATTATCGAGCACATGTGTATATCCATCGAGCAGTTTGTACGACTTTTTTTCAGCAGGGTACAAGCCTAACGACATGACATACCGTCACATAGGTACACACGTTCCCTATCATAATATGTTCCTGTAAATCCCTTTTACTACAATCTAACACGTGCAGAATACTTCTGTCGTAGCTGAAAAATTTAGCAGGCTTCATATTATGCTTATTATCCATGTACATGTGTCCGTCCTGTATTCCATTTGTTTATGTTATAGCGTCATACCTACCGGATTGTTTATTTTGAGCTGGGTTTCGTTTCCATGATACTAGCCCGCACTGTCAGGACTCAGGGCAATGCTCTGACAAATCCCGCAAATATCAGTATTGTTCTGCTTATCTCTCTTTTACTTAGAGATTCTCACTAAAATGCTTAAAAACATTCAAACAACTTGTTTTTGGTACGCCACACAGTGTTTCACATTTCTGAGAAATTCTGATTTTCATATCATGAATTACAATTGTAACGAATTTCATTAATGAAATTATGGACATGATTGTTTTTGCAATTTGGGTGTGCCACGATCTGTATACATTAACAGATTTTATAGTTTGTAAGAATTAGTGACCAAGTCCCACCGATTCAGTGATGATTACCATGCCCTAATTCCAGCGCTCTAGGTAACATATGCCTCTACCATGCCATGCCAGCTCTCTATATTACTGTTCTCTCTCTTTAGCAGCTTTAAATCGTTGCTTGTTAAAAGCGGTGTGGGAATTTTGTTTCAAATACAAGTGTACTAAGCTTATGAAGTGGTAATGGCTGGCGATCAGTCTCACTCTCAGAGTGAGACACTAGGGATTGGTAATGGGGATCTCTATATCAATTTCTCAGGAATTCACTTGGCACTCCTTGCTGATTTCGATCTGGAGAGATATATATGTTTTGATGTTTGATTGGCATATTGATTGTAGAGATCAGTAGGTACTTTGCAAGTTGATCTGTAAAGTTTGAACAACATACTCATGCTGTTATAGCAGTAGTCTCGCAAATACTTTATATCATTCCGTTTGAAGAAGCGTTATGTTTTGTTGTAAAAGATAAAAGGTCTACAAAGGGAACACCACTTATGTTTTATAACCAATTAGTCGAATAAAGTGATCATAATAGCTATGAGAATGCTTTATGTTGTGTTGCAAACTAAAATATATAAAGACAAAAGTTATGCAAAGGGTACACCATTTATGTTTTGTAGCCGACTAGCTCAACAACGCTGTGAGAAAGAGAGTTAAAATGACATAATTTTAACTTAACGAGTTGGTCAAATCAAAAAGTTTGATCCATGGAGCCAAACTGCGGGCGCGATGAACTATCTGACAAATCACCCACACACATAAACACCCCTCTCGTTCTCCGCAGCTCCTCCTTAGATTTTCTCTGAATTCTAGAATAGTTTGCCTGTTCAAGCACTTCCACGAATAGTAGTTTATAGATTGTGCTTGGTTGTCGGCACTTGATCTTAAATTGTTGAAATTGTTTAAGAAATTCTTTACTTCACAACCCCCCCCCCATCTTGACGGTATCATATTTGCAGCTCCTCTCTCTCTGTGATGATGATGTGTAGCTATGTGGGACGTTTCTGGTGAGGTGTGGTATACAAGGAGCTCTTTGCAGTGTGTATAAAACTACTAGCTGTGTGACTCATGTTGTAACAATACCCCCACCGGATTTCTATTTTGTATTATATGACACGGTCTTTGGTTCGTGGGATTCCACGGCCTCTCAGGTAAAATTATATAGCTGTTGTCATCTAGCTTTTTGGTATAATTATGTACTTCTTTTATCGGGGATAGGGAGAATCTGTGCTGTCATGTATATACTTGATCCATCACTTTTTTAGTAGAAATCTAACCCGGGTGTGGCCACTCTGAAATGACGTGTTATGTACTAATAACTCAAGAGTTAGCACCAGCACCCAGGCCACCCAGATTTATAATGTATTTCTTGTTCTGCAGGAGATGGGGCTTGGTAGCAGTCCTGGTGGTGGTGTGCTTTATTGGACTGATCAACAGACACATTTACATTCATATCACCGTTGGTGGGAACTCTCCACAGGTACTGTCACGATCGCTGCTGCAGCAGTCCTATAATAATAAACGCATGTGACTCTCATTTCTAGCCATTATACATTGGGGCTCTAAACTTCACATTCGTGCTGTATTTACATATGATCTGATCCCTGTTGTTGTAGGAGAGGAGGTTAGAGATGCCAGTGGAGTGGGGTGTAGCACACGTGGGGATGAGACCCGAGAGTTTAGTATACTACCAACACAAACCCCCCGAACCATATTACGACAAGGTATTCTACGTGTGTCACTATATACATCTCCGTTCACCAATCTGTTTTCATGAGCCCTCGGATCATTGAAAGATATTTTCTCACAGCGCTTCCCGGAAGCAAACATCAAACAGCTCCCTCTCTCTCTGATCTTTCTCTACTAGGAGGAAGAGAAGGCGCTGATGGACCAGTTTCAGTTCAACAAGTATTTGAGTGATAGAACACCCCTTAACAGACACAACGAGGACGCCAGACATCCAACGTAAGATATCATACACAGTTAGAGAATTTGGGGGTATCCGAGTTTGGTATTTATGTTGGACCGTCCCGATCCTCTTACGCAATCAACCACCTTATTATAAACCAGATTATTAAAACCAAAATCGCTGCCAATCTAGGTGTAAAAAGCGGTTATACCCTTCGAACATGCCAGCAGCTAGTGTGATATTGGTGTTCTACAATGAAGCAGCGAGTGTCGTCCTTAGAACTGTTTATTCCATTCTCAACAGATCACCAGATCACCTTATACACGAGGTATT
>AVPN01001936.1:0-12324 GCA_000695325.1 Pleurobrachia bachei | reverse complement strand
CACATGAACACAGAGGTCAGGAGGAACGTGTTTTGTGTCCTAATGTCCTCTGAGGACTTTGAGCACTGTTTCGAGCAGCTCATGAAACTAAACCTGAAGGATAAACAAGAGAGGGAGATTATCCATGTGGCGGTGTTGTGTGCACTGAAATGTAAAACGTACAACCCCTATTACACCAGCGTGATCGGAAAGTTTTGTGGGTTCAGTAAGAACTTCCAAGTCACCACCCAGTTCTCTCTATGGGACAGATTGAAGGAGCTACAGTCCCTCTCCCCGGCTAAACTCTCCAATCTGACCAAGTTGCTGGCAGCCCTCATTACCTCCAAAACCATCTCACTGGCAGTGTTAAAGGTGGTGAACTTTGCTGAAATCGGGACTGATGACGTGACATTTTTTAAGGATCTCTTTACAGCTCTCCTCTCCAATTCGGAGGGCGTTGTGACGGAGATTTTCGGGCGGGTTCAACCCCTCCCCCTGGATAACTTGAAAAACGGTATGAAAGTGTTTATGAAGCACTTCGACTTTGGTCTAAATTGCCCTTCACTTGACTTTTTATACTTTTAGCGAAATAAATGCTTTTAACTGGTGCTTTTTACACACGATAATAATTTATTAACCGAACTCTTCGCGACAACACAACATGTGGTTTTATTTTCCTTGACTTAATCAAAGTTCGAACCCTACCACTTTCCAGTTTCTCCGTATATATGTAGATTCATATCATAACTCCCCCTCTATTACTAACCAGCCCTCTAACTCCCCTAATACTTACCTGCTCCCTATTCCCCTTCTACTAAATTTCCCCTTGTCCTCTAAATTTCCCATGTCCTCTAAACTTCCCCCTTTCCTCTAAACTTCCCTCTGTCCTCTAAATTTCCCCTGTCTTCTAAACTTCCCCTGTCCTCTAAACTTCCCCTGTCCTCTAAACTTCCCCCTGTCCTCTAAACTTCCCACTGCCCTCTAAACTTCCCCCTGTCCTCTAAACTTCCCCCTGTCCTCTAAACGTCCCCCTGTCCTCTAAACTTCCCCCTGTCCTCTAAACTTCCCCCTGTCCTCTAAACTTCCCCCTGTCCTCTAAATTTCCCCTCTGTTTTTAGTATGGATGAAGTTGAGGATGATGAAATTATCGACCCAAACTACTTCAACAAATATAAAGATCTCAAGGTAACAGTGTACCAATCAACTATCGATTACTAAATCTTAGTAAGTGTAACTAACATACATGCGTCATGCCCCATTATTAACACCCCTCTTTTTTCAGAGAAAGTTGCAATTCCTTTTGTACGAGAACCAGTCATTTCAAGATGAACTCAGACAAGCTCAGAAGAAGTTACTCCAAGTAAGTCTACCATTTGTTTGACATGTTCCAGACATTGAGCCCTTATTAACCCCCTCACCTCACCCAGGTGACACGAGATAAGAACTACTTGTTGGAGCGGTTAATGAAGTACGAGGGTGTCAGTGGTGATAGTGATAGTGATGATGAGAAGATAGTTGATGATAAGAGCAGACAGGGTTTCTCACCCGCTCCTCCCTCCTTCAAAAGAAGGAATGTGATAGCCATCACGCCCGGACAGGCCTCCACTGCTGGTATCACCATGCCCTCCCCACGTGGCATTATGCAGGTATAAAGCAATTAGCAATCAGCATAGGCAGACTGCAAAGGGTATGCAGGTATAAGTAGCATCTGGCAAAGCTTTTTGGGGGTGCTCTGTCCACATGTTATGTACAGAAAATATCCAACAGTGTCTAACTTCCTATTCCATTTCAGAGTCCAAGTTACGGTAGTAGCCCTAAAACAAATCACAGCCCAACCGTGCAAAGCCCTTCCAGTACGGCCTTCCCCAGTCCTGCACCACTTCCTAGCAATCTCACCAACAGCCGCAGCCCGGGCCCCGCTGCAGGGCTAAACAAAGCGAGCCCCCGATCCAGGAGAACTAGTTCAAATGATGTGGGTACTATGAAACCTTCAGTTAACAAGAAGCCACCACCACCGCCGCCCCAACCCATGCAGTATGAGGCCCCTCCTACACCTGCTCCCTCTAAATTTCCCCCTGTCCTACTAAACTTACCCTGTCCTACTAAACTTCCCCCTGTCCTCTAAACTTCCCCTCTCCTCTAAACTTCCCCTGTCCTCTAAACTTCCCCCTCTCCTCTAAACTTCCCCCTGTCCTACTAAACTTCGCCATGTCCTCTAAACTTCCCCATGTCCTCTAAACTTACCCTCTGTTTTTAGTATGGATGAAGTTGAGGATGATGAAATTATCGACCCAAACTACTTCAACAAATATAAAGATCTCAAGGTAACAATGTACCAATCAACTATTGATTACTAAATCTTAGTTAGTGTAACTAACATACATGCGTCATGCCCCATTATTAACACCCCTCTTTTTTCAGAGAAAGTTGCAATTCCTTTTGTACGAGAACCAGTCATTTCAAGATGAACTCAGACAAGCTCAGAAGAAGTTACTCCAAGTAAGTCTACCATTTGTTTGACATGTTCCAGACATTGAGCCCTTATTAACCCCCTCACCTCACCCAGGTGACACGAGATAAGAACTACTTGTTGGAGCGGTTAATGAAGTACGAGGGTGTCAGTGGTGATAGTGATAGTGATGATGAGAAGATAGTTGATGATAAGAGCAGACAGGGTTTCTCACCCGCTCCTCCCTCCTTCAAAAGAAGGAATGTGATAGCCATCACGCCAGGACAGGCCTCCACTGCTGGTATCACCATGCCCTCCCCACGGGGCATTATGCAGGTATATAGAATATAGCAAAGGGTGGCTTTTTGGGGGTACTCTGTCCACATTTTAGGTACAGAATAATATCCAACAGTGTCTAACTTCCTATTCCATTTCAGAGTCCAAGTTACGGTAGTAGCCCTAAAACAAATCACAGCCCAACCGTGCAAAGCCCTTCCAGTACGGCCTTCCCCAGTCCTGCACCACTTCCTAGCAATCTCACCAACAGCCGCAGCCCGGGCCCCGCTGCAGGGCTAAACAAAGCGAGCCCCCGATCCAGGAGAACTAGTTCAAATGATGTGGGTACTATGAAACCTACAGTTAACAAGAAGCCACCACCACCGCCGCCCCAACCCATGCAGTATGAGGCCCCTCCTACACCTGCTCCCCCCACACCCGCACAACCACCACCGCGGCAAATCAAGTTCCCCATTGTCAATCAGGAGTCAGATCCAGGGGTGACGTTCTGCTCGCATTTGGAGAACGGTATCCAGTGCACCACGGAGATCTCCAAGAAGTCCAAGACGAGGTTATGTGGTGCTCACCGGCGGTTGTTGAACAAGAAGAAAAAGCAGCAGAGTGCGGGGGAGGATGCCCTAAATTCCCCTAATCACACCCCCAACATTGCGTCTTCACCCGCCCAGTCACCCCACCCTGGGGCGGAACAACAGCAGCAGATGATGCTGCAGGGAGGTCCCCCACCAGGGCACCCGGGGTACAGACCCCATTTCGGGGGGAGGGGAGGGCCCATGTACCATGGGGTGGGTCCCCCACAGAACCCTGCTCAGATGCAACAGCTCATGAACCAGAACTACCAAATGCAGATGCAGCGGATGATGATGGCCAACCCGAAGGAGTTCTACGCTCAGCAACAAGCCTACCAGAAACAGTACCAACAACACATGCAGAAGATGCAACAGGCAGCACAGCAACATCCTGGACATCCAGGGCCTGGTGGTCATCCTGGCCAACCGGGACATCCTGGCCAACATCAGGGAAGTCAAGGAGGGCATCCCTCTCAAGCAGGACACCCCGGTCAGGGAGGACACCTAGGGCAACCAGGACACCACCCAGGGCAGCAACATCCTGGAAATCACCCTGGAAATCACCCAGGAAATCACCCATCAGGCCCACCTCAGCAGCAGCACCCCAGACAGCAGGGGAAGCAGTCATCATCATCAGGTGGGCAACAAGGAAAGGAGTCATCCTCGGTTCAAACAAGCACCCCCAGTAAACCTGACTCTGGGTCTAGCACCACACCCAGTAAATCTAGAACCAAGGGGGGAGGAGATAAGGGCGGTGGAGAGAAGAAGGACCAACAGATAAGGGCGGCCCAACAATTACACATGGAGATGACACGTGGTGGGCAGCAGAAACAGGGTGCAGCAGCAGCAGCTGGTATGCTCACTCAACAACAGATAGCACATCTGCACGCACAGCAGCAGAGACAGATACAGTTGCAGATAGCGGCGCAGCAGCAGCAGGCAGTCAGGAGGGCTCAGTATAACAGTATGCAGTATCAGGTGTACCCACCACAAGTGATGGATGGGAGAGAGGGGATACCACCACAGTTCATAGCTTCCCAACCAATACCACAACAACAGCTGCTGATTCAACAGGAACCAAAAACTCCTAGGTCCTCTTCCTCCTCTCAGCAGGAGAGACAGCAACAAGAGAGACAGCAGCAAGAGAGACAGCAACAAGAGAGACAACAACAAGAAAGACAGCAGCAAGAGAGACAGCAACAAGAAAGACAGCAGCAAGAGAGACAGCAGCAGGCTGCGGCCGCATCCGGAGTGGAACGGCAACAATTACAGCAACAACAACAATTACAGCAACAACAAGAGAGGCAGCAACAGGAAAGACAGCAACACGAGAGACAGCAACAACAACTTCAGCAACAACAAGAGAGACAGCAACAACAACTTCAGCAACAGCAAGAGAGGCAGCAACAGCAGGCTAAAAGTGCAGCTCAGAAACCACCACCAAGAAAACCACCCATCTCACAACCACCTCCTCCCCCTTCTGAAAGTGTCGTCCCTCCGGTTGCCCAGGCTCCCCAACCAGGTGCCCAACCCCCTCCACAAGTCTCACAACCTCCCCAACAAGTTGCCCAACCTCCCAAACCAGTTGCCCAACCTCCCATACCAGTTGCCCAACCCCCTCAACAAACAACAGAGCCACCAGCCCCTCCCTCCCCCGGCCCCACCCCATCTGAGATACTACCTGATGAACTAGTGGCAGGTCTAGATGCATCCCTTATGGACCATTCCGCTCGGCCGCAGTCAGGTAGCAAACAAACCTCCCAGAAAAAGTGACGTGCCCCTTTGTATACATGTGTGTGTGTGAAATGACAGTTTGTGATGGGTTAGTGAATAATATTTGTAACATTTTATCCGCATTTGTAAACACAAAAACACGTGGAGAGAGGCAGGAGTATACATCTGATGTATTGATATATTGTATAACGTGTGTACCGTTTAGACTTTAGACCAATTCGTTAGAAAATTTGAAAGTTTTAAAAAAACACACCTCGTTTTTCTCCCCCAAAATCCTTTTATTTCCACCAAAATCCTTTTATTTACACCAAACTAACTCCCCTCCTCTATCTGACCAGCTATGTATGTTAAGATAGCATGTGTGGTGGGACTTCTCATCTCTGTGTACGCGCTGTGGATCGAGGTACAGGTGTATACCCACTCTAACTACCTAGCTCTCTGTGATCTCCATCAGTACATTAGCTGTAGTAGAGTCCTTACTTCTAGGTGAGAGATTTAGTAGCACACCTTAGTAGCTAAATCAGTACTACTGTTGTTTTTTAATTTATATAAATCGGTATTAGTGTATTATTCTGTGCGGCAGGGTCACTGAAAGAGAGATTTTACTCATCTTGCCCCTCAGCTATTCTAAAGGGTTTGGTGTGGTAGGGGAGCTGTTGGGACATGACCATCTGTTAAATCAACCTAACTGCATATACGGAATCCTTTACTATCTGATCTACCTGACTTTAGGTAAGGAGATGCGCCATTCAAACCCTCTCTCTCTCTCTCTCTCTCTCTCTCTCTCTCTCTCATGAGACCCCCAACCCCCCCTCTCGCTGGGAGAAGCCCCGTTCATTCTCAGTTATATCAAACATGATTTTAAAGATTACTAACATTAAAACACTTCTTCAGACACCGTGAAGCAGACTGACACTATTAAAAAGATAAAGTTTTCCCTCTCCCTCTCCTCTATCTTCATGTCGCTCTATCTGGGTTACATCCTCGCTTTTGTGCTGGTGGATCTTTGTCTGGTTTGTATATCCTCGTATGCTGTAAACTGTGCTCTGTTTGCAACTGCCCTTGTCCAATATCAGGATATGATGGGAAAAGCAAAAGTCAGTTAATATATCTGTGTGTGTTGATCTGGTAATCTGTCTGAATTTAATTAGTAACTGATTTATAATTTCTTATCCTTGTTTGATGATGATAACGTGTGTTTTCAAATTCAATCGCCCGCTCCGGTCGCACTTTTGGATGGTTAGTAACGTCGCGCGCGATAACTCTGTTACATGGTGAAGACACGCTGTAGCAGCTGTAGTCACGTGACCGATGTGCGCGCGGTCCTTACCCCTCGTTGCCACAATTATATTCCAACAGCCAGTTTTCAAACAAACACCGGTACTACCAGTTCCCTTGTTGTTATCTCACCCCACCAACCCGTATATAGCTGCAGGTATAATATCTGGGAGATGTCTGATCCGCCGATATGGTTTATGAAGTATGCTTCCACCCTGACCCCCTACAACATGGCATTGGTCCTGATGATTAGTCACTACTGCGCCGACCCCTCCCGAACTCAGTACAAACTGGCAGTTATGTTATGGGAGTGTATAAAGTACAAGAATCTCTCACTAAATCAACTGATACAAGAGCTAGATAAGCTTGGTGACGAGGCTCTAGGTCGGGAGTTACAGACATACTTCGAAAACTTCAGAGGAGTCTCATACAGGGTGTTAAAGGGTGTTTTAGGAAACATGGGTACAACATACGCCCTGATGATCGAACCTGACTCACTGGTCAGCCCTAAGAGTCCCTTCGGTCTGTTTCTCAGACACATGATAGTGTCTTTTGAAAGGGCGTCTCTGGAACACGTCTTTTCCTTCATTAAGGTAATTGAAGGGTAATTTAGTAGCATTATTACATAACTGATCGCATTCCAAGAGTTTTCATTACCCCCACTACCCTCCTTCCAGGATCTGCGTGATTACATTCAAATAAAGGACGCTGTGTTCCCCGTGCTATCAACCCGTCACCAGCAGGCCAAGTTCTCCCGTGAGGTAGCCTCATTTCTCTCTGATGTCTCCCTAACCAAGTCTAATCTGGATATTCATGAGATGTGTGAGGGGGTGTCGAGTATCCAACAGGCTGAATTCCTCCTCTATCTGAACTATCTGAGTGTTAGGGAGTATAACATGTCAAGGAGACACCTCCATCAGTATTTTACTGTCATGTGGCGTGATGCAGGAAACCACGGCAGCAGGAATGTTAGACCCTTTTCTGCCCTTAAAATGGGAGCACTTCAAGCTATGTTTGGTCACACAGAACTCGCCATGAAGCACTTTCAGGTAACTTTCGAGGAATCTGGGAATTAGTAATAACGTAGCCTGGCCGTCTGACCATGATGTCACTTCTGATTAAAACCCTCCATCTCGTTGTTATTGTAACCCTCCCTCCCTCCCAGGAGTCGATGCACCTAGCACAATTGTTAGGAGAAGAGTCCTGTCTGTCTCAGTGTATCTCATGGACAGGATCCCTCCGAGGAACGCCCCTTACTAAACCCATACTACCTACCGATTCAGAAACTACAACACCCGCACATTTAGAGGTTTGTGAATTTAGAGAGGTACATCATGTATGGAAATAATTATTATAATGGGATCATATCAGGAACTCTTCATACCCTTTCAAACACTCGTCTTATAGTTTTACAGTTTCAACACAATCCAATATCATGCTCTCTAGCAGAGTTTGAGGTACCCCAATGTGCTCTCTACTAAAGACTCTAGCACAGTTTGAGGTACCCCACTTTCTCTACTAGAGACTCTGACGTCACGGCCCAATGTCATGCTCTCTAGCACAGTTTGAGGTACCCCATGCTCTCTACTAGAGACTCTAGCACAGTTTGAGGTACGCCACGGCATCATCGTCAGGGTCCATGGACAGCCAGGTTGAGTCGGTGTTATAGAATGTCTTGGTGGAGCCTGCCCCACACGTCACATTGAGGCTGTGGAAGAGCCAGTCGTCATTACCAGCGAGGGTCCGGATTGAAATACACCTAACAAAGCCAATAGGCCTCATACCAAAGAACTCGAAACTGCTAACTTCCCCCTGGAATATATTTTTCAAGTCAGCAACTGTATGATTCAGTGTATCAATCCAATATCACTCGGGGGTATAGGCGATCTCCAATATGTTTCCCTGTCTCCAAACTCACCATGTTAAAATCATCAATGTCTACATTGTCGAAAATCCCAGTCATTGTGGCTCCCTTGGTCCCGTAAATAGTTGACATCATAACCAGGTTTGTGGTACCGGAATGGCTCTCAGTGGCAGTATGGGCAGTCAGGCTGCATGTACCACCGCCCTGTTTACACATCCACGCAATCGGGGCAGCGTCTAGGGGGAGGGGTGAATGTTGGGGGCAGCGTCTGGGGTGAATGTTGGGTAATGAGGGCAGCGTCTAGGGGGAGAGGGGGAGGGTAGTCTTTGGTGAGAAAATTAATAATGATGATTTAGTTACCAGTGGCTATAGCTTACCCACGCCATTGGTTGACAGTTTTTGGTTGGCAACATTGTAGAAGTAGGTGGGTGAGCCATCATCAAAGTGAATGACAACGGTTCGGGGCCACCACCAGTCACTGCCGTCCGTCTCCAAGTCAATACAGTGGACCTTTCCAATGTGCACATCTGTCACGTGTGTCATCTGCAGAGTATTATAGGATGGTTAACAAGTGGGGGAAACAGGAGGGGTGGCTAGTAACATTTTGTTTCATGCCACCCCTAGGCCCTAGCCTAGCTATGATGCTCACAGAAGAGTCTCGTTGAAGGAGCAAAACAGAAACTACTCAGATCATAACATAGCTGGGTTAGTTTATCCTTTTATGTAATTTCATTTACATTAACTGTTAGCCCTGAGGGGAAGTTGTTGCCTAGAGTAAAGGAGATATCATTGGTAGACCCGTAGATGGTGATGGTGATTGTATCGGAGGTTCCCGAGTCCCGAAACCACCCCTCTGTCGTTGTGGTAACTGTAACATCCTGATATATGGAAAATGGGTGGTCATTTCGGGTCATCTATGTAGATTGCCTTGCTCGATACTCTTTCCGAATAAAGGAGGTTTAGAACATAACAAGATCAAAATGTGTTTGGTATTCTTTGAACACATCTTGATACTTAATATCAGTATCCACAATTAGATACTTACTGTGGAGGCAATGCCAATAAGGAGGCAGAGCAGCAGTGCAGAGGTCATCATCGTGTTAGGGGGAAATGGTGATGGTTGGTTTGGTGGCTATGTTATATATCCACCTCTTGGAATAATATGAGTTCCTCATGGGACTTATGCTTAGCCAGTGATGGCTCAGCAAGTACGGGGCTGCCTTCTTTATGTCAAGTATTTGAAAAAGGAAGGCTGCCCGTGCTTGCTCAGCGATACAATGGATTCATTGGCTTTCCTTACCCTCATAGAAATATGCAACATGCTGATCCAATGGCTAGAATATTTTAGCGAGTAAACATAAACCAGTATAATTCCTCCGTTATACTCCGTTCTACAAAACACACCGTATAGTAATAAATTAAAAAAGTCTTACCACCCTCTTTCAACAAACAAAATATCTCTCCCGATAAATAAGACCTCTCTCTATCTGTAGGTACTAAACTATCTACATACGTTAGAGTCAAAGTGTACTAGCGGGGAGAGCCCTGAGAGCGTCTGGGGGTTAATGTTGGGCAATGGGGGCAGCTTCTAGGGGGGGTTCTGAATGTTGTAATCACGGGGGCAATGTCTAGGGGGATGGGGGACGGCAGACAAGTAATCATAATGATTTAGTCACCAGTGGCTATATCTTACCAACGCCATTGGTTGACAGTTTTTGGTTGGCAACATTGTAGAAGTAGGTGGGTGAGGCATTATCAAATTTAATGACAATGGTTCGGGGCCACCACCAGTCACTGCCGTCGGTCTCCAAGTCAATACAGTGGACCTTTCCAATGTGCACATCTGTCACGTGTGTGATCTGCAGAGGAGGTTTATCAAGTTGGGAACCCCCCCGCCTCACCCTAATTACACAGCAGAGTCTCGCTGAAGGAGCAAAACAGAAACTACTCAGATTATATAGGTTAATTTATCTACTTCAATCATCCATTTACATTAACTGTTAGCCCTGAGGGGAAGTTGTTGCCGAGAGTAAAGGAGATATCATTGGTAGACCCGTAGATGGTGATGGTGATAGTATCGGAGGTTCCCGAGTCTCGGAACCATCCCTCTGTCGTCGTGGTAACTGTAACATCCTGATATTGGAAAATGGGTGGTTATAACGGGATTTATGTAGATTGCTTTGCTCGACCCTCTTTCTGTGCACATATGTAAAGGAGGGTTAGAACATAACAAAATGTGTGTGGTATTCTTCTGTCACCATACTCCCATTTCTCTCGGAGCACGCAAGGACTGTGATCAGAGCATTGGCCTAACAGGTATACTGTGTCTCAGTATCAGTATGAATTATTAGGTACTTACGGTGGAGCCAAGGCCAATAAGGAGGCAGAGCAGTAGAACAGAGTTCATCATCGTGTCAGGAGGAAATGGTGATGGATGGTTTGGTCCATGTTATATATCCACCTCTTGGAATAATATGAGTTCCTCATGGGACTAATGCTGCTGTCCCGCTTAGCCACTGACTTCATTGTATGGCTGGCAAGTACGGGGACTGCCTTCTTTATGTCAAGTATTTAAGGCATTTGAAAAAGGAAGGCTGCCCGTGCTTTCTCAGCGATACAATGGATTCATTGGCGTTCCTTACCCTCATAGAAATATGTAACATGCTGATCCAATGGCTAGAATATTTTAGCGAGTAAACATAAACCAGTATAATTCCTCCGTTATACTCCGTTCTACAAAACACACCGTATAGTAATAAATTAAAAAAGTCTTACCACCCTCTTTCAACAAACAAAATATCTCTCCCGATAAATAAGACCTCTCTCTCTATCTGTAGGTACTAAACTATCTACATACGTTAGAGTCCAAGTGTACTGGCGGAGAGAGCCCTGAGAGTGTGCTGTCCTTCCTATCAGATATAGCTCCCCTAATCTCACCTGTGGAGCAACATACCAACGCAGCTCAGATATTCAGGTATTAACCATGGTAACCGTGGTAACCATGGTAACCACGCCCTGCTGATCAAGTGTCAAGAGGGAACTGATTATTGCTCGAGTTATTTCTTTTCAAATGAGTACTTTTCACTGAATATGCAGTAAAACCCTTCATGTGTTGTTGATAAGTTGACCAACACAGTTCACTCTTCACTTGTTAGCCAACACAGCTCACTCTCTACCAGGTGGTATGGTAACGATCTTCTGAAGGAGCTCCATCCCTTCTTCATAGTGATCCAACTGTGCCCAGAATGGAAAAAGGAAGGTCACCTCATATCATTCTCTGAGAAGGCAACATCCCTTTGTGCAGCCCTCTGTAACCTATCCACCTCCCTCGCCCTCTCCCCAACCAACTCTGCCTCTGGTACGGATCTTATCAACTTCACACTCTCCCTCTTCCCCTCCATCTCACCCCACCGGGATCTCATCAAGCTGACTGCGTGTCGTATGGAGCTGGAGCGGGTCCGGAGGAAGGGTGGCGAGGGTAAGGAGCAGCTGACACTTATCCGGACTGTATCACCCTCAACATACGCAGCACTTACCCTCACAGAGACCGATCTGACGGGTGACCGGTATATCACACAACCTGAACTAAGTGCAAGCATCATGTACAACCTTGCTAAACGAGATGTACGTGTCGCTCCTGCACGTGCCATAGAGGTCCTACTGAAACTGATCCTACACTGCAAGAAGACACACCTCTTAGAATGGTCGCTGAAGAGCCATCTCTTGCTGGCTGAGGTCCAGATCCACCTGAAGCTTTACAACCAGGCTCTCTCCACAGTTAACAAGGTTTTCGTTGCCGCTCTCTT
This sequence comes from Pleurobrachia bachei, assembly GCA_000695325.1. Taxonomy (NCBI): domain Eukaryota; kingdom Metazoa; phylum Ctenophora; class Tentaculata; order Cydippida; family Pleurobrachiidae; genus Pleurobrachia; species Pleurobrachia bachei. The sequence continues at coordinate 351 of AVPN01001936.1, read as the reverse complement.
CTCCACAGACTCACTACTCCAGTGTACTGCCCGGTGGTTGTATGTCCAGTGTAAAATGGCTACTTGCCAAATTCAGGACAGGTTCAGGGTGTTCAGATTGGTAGAGAGGCACCTGCACCTCGCAGGAGAGGGCTTCCTTGCTCACACGGATAGGGTTAATGTGTGTGCGGTGATGTACTTTACTGCTCGGTTGTATGATGAGTTTAATATGAGGGATGATAGGAATAAGTATGCGAGGAAGTTTAGGAACTTTACTGAAACTTTGTCTGTACATGATCCTGTGTGAGTTGAATAGCGCCGAGATATATGAGTCCCTTCACTACTACGGGATATATGAGTCCCTTCACTACT
>AVPN01001934.1:0-10585 GCA_000695325.1 Pleurobrachia bachei | reverse complement strand
TGATAAGATGCACCGATTCGAAACACGATTCGAACTCGGTCGGAAAAAAGTTTTTACAGAAAAAGTTTTTACATTTTTTTTAATTTTTAAATTTTCTATTTCTAATGACAGAAGCAATTGACATCAATAAATGTGTACTATACAGTTAGAGGTGTCTTGATATAGAATTTTGGACAAAAGTAGGATTTATGGTCAAATATGCCCTACCCCGATATACCGGGCACCCCGATTTACCGGGCAAAATGGCTTCCCCCGAGGATCCCGGTAAATCGGGGTCCGACTGTACTGTTATGAACATGATTAGGTAACACTCTTTCAAATGATATACTCATATATAATATACTCATGATATAAACATAATGTTTCCACCAGGGATCTTTTGATTTTTTGCACAGAAACATAGATTGGAGAACTGACTGGTCATTGGTCGGACATAGTAGTTTATCGGAAATAAGAGCAACACCGATTTCTCATTTCCTCCTTTGTTAATACCTCGGCTCCTCTTCTTTGATACTGCCGAGTGCCGAATATTTTCTCACCAGATGGCAAAGTGCCCCCTGGAGTCTATCCTTCGTTCTACTATTCTCGCAAAAGTTCTTATCGAACCTGATGTCGTTAGTTCCATACCATACAATCACCTTCTTGACTTACTCTCCTTTATTTAAAATTAAATTATGGCATATTATGATATATGATAATATGGCATATTATGATATATATAATAATATATTCTTTCAGTTGCTCGCCCGTACCCGCCTCCCACTTGCCTACTCGATATAAAACGCATCGGAGGTGGTGGTGAGGTTGCCGAGCTGTAGTACCGGACGGCAAGATCAATTTTTAGCTGCACACCGGTGCCCGCTTCCCCGGTCCCCACCCACTTCACGAGGGCGATTGGGTGTCTGGGGCAGCTTCCGGCACTTTAGCAACTTTGGTGGTGTCCCACTGTTTTCTCCTGTAATTCTTGATTCTCCTTCTCCACCCTGATGCTTAGGAAATAGAAGCATTGCAAGGTTTCTTCTTGGTATTTATAAAATTGTAAAAAGTATTCTTATTGTCCTACTAACTTTTTTATCAACGTCTCAGTCTGATCTTCTATTCTGATTGTCTCGGCCTCGATCCGTTGGCGGCTCTAGAGGGCCTGTCTCCCAATGTCATGATAACGTTTTACAACATGTCTGGGGACAGTATATGTAATTCTTGATTCTCCTCCTCCAACTTGATGTTACGGGTTTGAAAATTGTCAACGGTTTCCTCCAAACATCACATGTGACTATTTTGGTAGCCTTGGTCGACCTCGTCGTTTTTTATTGTGACTTTCATTTCCAATCGTATCGTATACAATGTATAGTATACATATGGTATACTGAATGTTCGTACGGGATCTGTAACCACTCCCGTAGTGGAAACGCGGAGTCTCCTACAATATGCCAGGCATACGGCAGGTTCTTCTCCAGATAGGGGGCTAGTCCTGTTTTGTTGAACACTGCCTGCCGAGCTGTAGTACCGGACGGCAAGATCAATTTTTAGCTGCACACCGGTGCCCGCTTCCCCGGTCCCCACCCACTTCACGAGGGCGATTGGGTGTCTGGGGCAGCTTCCGGCACTTTAGCAACTTTGGTGGTGTCCCACTGTTTTCTCCTGTAATTCTTGATTCTCCTTCTCCACCCTGATGCTTAGGAAATAGAAGCATTGCAAGGTTTCTTCTTGGTATTTATAAAATTGTAAAAAGTATTCTTATTGTCCTACTAACTTTTTTATCAACGTCTCAGTCTGATCTTCTATTCTGATTGTCTCGGCCTCGATCCGTTGGCGGCTCTAGAGGGCCTGTCTCCCAATGTCATGATAACGTTTTACAACATGTCTGGGGACAGTATATGTAATTCTTGATTCTCCTCCTCCAACTTGATGTTACGGGTTTGAAAATTGTCAACGGTTTCCTCCAAACATCACATGTGACTATTTTGGTAGCCTTGGTCGACCTCGTCGTTTTTTATTGTGACTTTCATTTCCAATCGTATCGTATACAATGTATAGTATACATATGGTATACTGAATGTTCGTACGGGATCTGTAACCACTCCCGTAGTGGAAACGCGGAGTCTCCTACAATATGCCAGGCATACGGCAGGTTCTTCTCCAGATAGGGGGCTAGTCCTGTTTTGTTGAACACTGCCTTATCTCCGCGGCAAGTGGTGCATTCCTATAAATACACCACTTGCACTGCTGGGAAACACCAATAGCACAGTTGTGGCCTCCTGTCCTCTCCGGGAGGAGGGCTACTTCGTCGGCGGTGGCCAGTAGGGGGAGGTGACCTAGGCTAGAACTGGTTGGACGAGATGCTTTACCCGGGCTAATCCGGCGGCGGTGGGCTGCAGAAGAAGTAGCCTGCAGGTTGGTCGCCCCTCCTCACAAAGAATCATCACCTGCAATGTCTCAGTGATGGTATTGAATTACTCCTCCAAATACTGCTACGTGGAGGCGGAGCAGACAGGGCGAAATCTCGGAAAATATGAACATTAAAAAAATTAAATATGAATTAAAAGTAACTCACAATTATTGTCAGTTTAGTTATTTAATAATATTGACCTGTCCCTATCCACAACCAAGCACAGAGGGAGTAGCAGATTATGGTGAACTTTTACGAGCACCTCTTTTAATCCGTTGTGAACTCTCTCAAAGAAAAATTTGAGCGCTTTTCGAGGAAATTCAAGTTCCCAATATTTACTCCCATTTTTCTAAGTTTAACTCCTCTTCAAAACTCCTACGAGAAATCAATTTTTTTATTTTCGGTGTTGTGGATTTCTTATTAGAGTTATAGCATCCAAGTACGTAACATCTACCCATGGTAAGGCAGGTGGTAGAAGCTTTTTACAATGTCTGGTAAAATGGTTGGCAAACGTTGCTACTATCGGTGTAGTATCTCGGGTAGGGGGTCCTATTAAATACTCTGGTTTTGGACGGATTAGTCACCGAGTCTTGACGGAATCGACTTCCCATTCTCCACCCCTGTTTATTGGGACCTTCCCACTTTCTTCATATATTATGGAACATGCCAAGATGCTTTGTGAATTTCCTTACTCACAAAATGGAGTGTTATATATAATTATATAGAATAAATATTTCCTTCACACTTTCAATGGATATAGATACGGGATGGCGGGTGTCCAGGTCTCGGTCTGATATATTGGTAATCTGGTAACCATTCCTCCGTGAAACCATTGGCGAAAATGTGATCGCCAAAGTCTTTTTCAGCTGACAAACTATGTCTTGTTTTGTTCAACAAGGCACACAATCTCCTGATAATGGTCTATCCGGAGATGAGCTTTCTGCAACTCTTTTGAAATTGGGAAAAGGATTGACACAATCCCAACCAGAAGGATTAGGCTGCTGTCAAACTCCACACTCTGTAGTTTCTTGAGGTGATCCTTCCTTCTTGCTTATCCGTCCAACTGGCCACCTCAATGTGTTCTTTGATTCCCTGTTGCACATCTGGGCTAAGCTATGAGTCAGAAACTTCATGTATTTCAGAGGGGTGAACGCTTTGAGGCTGATACCCATCTTCTCGGCCAAGTCCATCATTATATGTTCCTGTACCTTGGTACTCCCTTTCAAAAGCTTGATTACCCCATTTATGTCGTCCCTCACATGCATAAGGATGTTTAACTTCTTGAGAGTGTTGTTCCACACAAGTTCCAGACAGTGGGCGCCATTCCACAACAATCCGTGTTGAACATTATCCACGTCTCTTCATCACTGGCACGTTTCCATTTGATGGAGGCCCTAATGCCGGGTGTGAGGTTGTTCCTGATGGTATTGTGATTGTTAATTATTAGTTAATATGGATTATTGAATCATTACGTTACTTGATTGTTGGGGGGAGGGGGAATTGTAACCTAACATTGGGCTGTTGAGGGTGTTGTTCCACACAAGTTCCAGACAGTGGACGTCATATCACAAAAATTCCCCAATACTAGTATAGTAGGAACATTGTATTGTTAATTCATATTATATATGGACATGGTAGTTCGTGTGAAGAAGGGCCCCATCGATGGGCCCTTCTTCACATGGGGCCATCCGCACATACGCCAACCAGGAACATTGATTCCTCTTCGAAAAAGAGGTCTAGCAGTTCTTTATGTATTTCCAAGTGATTTTTCTTTGTCCACTAATAATAAGTGAAATGGGGCATCTAACACCAAACTCGGCCTTCATGCAGCGGGCATGCTCCTTCGATTCCTCTGCAAGGATGGTGAAGCCAGTCTCCACAATACGAGGAGGGAACGCTTCAGAGTGGTCCATGTTTCCAACCTCTACCCCACACATCCAGGCACTCAGGACAGTAGTTGGGAATGAATTAGAGAGTGCCTGTTAAAATGGTCAATGACAGATGTCACATGCCACTAATTAAGATACTAATTATTGACACTAATTACTAATTGATATATCATACCTGGAAAGGGTGTTCATTTCTACATTTCCATGCGGTACCCTCAGCGTTCGCTTCTTTTCTTTTAGCTTCAGAGCAGTTAGAAACTCAGGACTAATGAAATGATAAATGTGCTTATATTATAAAATTAAATAATGTCCGATTTTGATTCGTTGCATTGAGACAGAATGGCATGGGTTGGCCTAGTTTTTGATCACACGGCAAGAGTCTAGTTAAAAATACGGGCAAAACACCCAATTAGTCAGGTTAAATACGTACAAAATATGATGGTAATAAAAACAACTGGGGGTTTTGTTCATGGGAATTAAACTTAACAGTACAGTAAAGTTTGATACGTCCGTTTAGTTTCTTCGAAACTGTAGCTTCTTTTGATAACAACATAACACTTGAGCTCGTTTAGCTCTGGGCAATCTTACACCTGAAAATGAGGATGAAAATTAGAAAGGAGATGGAAATCAAAGGGGTCACAGGTTTAAGTTCTGTGTCGCTTATGAATAAGTTTCTCGTGTAAGATTTTTTAATCAGCAAGTATATAAATTTTTCCAATTTGACTTTTCATACCTTCCCTGAAATGGAAAAAAAGTAAATCTGATGGTGACTGATATGCCCCTTGCGGTTACACCCGAAGCAGATCATGAGACATTCCGCATCTGGGTATAATCCATTTTCCTCCGGCCCGTACTCAAAAGCCTCATCTGGAGCCTGGAGTGGTGAGGTTTGTGCGTCTCTGAACGACACTAGTTTCCCCCTATGGTATGTATGACCCGCGGACCTGTGCTTGCATAGACAATTCGTGCCCAGCTCTGTGGTCAACAATACTCTACTTCAATAGATTAAAGATTAATTCAATCTCGATTGATACATATTATATACATATCAAACTCACTATTTAAGCCATAGTTTATTGAGTTTTTGATATATTAGTGTTTAGACTTACACTTGCCTTTTTACATGTCTTCACGTAGAATTCTGGTATTGTTCCAGGTGGCAGAAACAAATAGTAGTCGATATTGTTATAATAATTGCCAATTGGCATTTTCACCGAATAATTACAATTACACCTAATTATAGTTACCTAATTATTAATAAGTATTACTAGAGGTCACGGGTATTGGCTAGATGTTCGCCGGCACCCTAGCGATGACCGCAAGAGCCAACAGTTGGTAAGGCCTTAGAAGTTGAAGCAGACTGGGTTAGTTCCCTCAGAACATGTCTTGACACATCTCCCTTGTCAGTGTTTCCGCCCCGACCTGTAAAATTAGGTGCATCCATCAATATTCCGGTCTTCTAGTGCATAACACTCTGGACAGTTGATTTGACATTGTTCAACCTCTGCTTCCCTCCTATCCCTAACTTCAGATCGCTTTCCGACCACACATTGTCACCAGCTACGAGGTGATAGACCTCCACCCAACCGAACGTCCGCATCACACCGTGGAGGTCTGTCTCAATCCACAGCAGCATAGAAAATCTGTGTCGTTCTAGTTAGCGGGTAGGTGGTACATGCTTGTATACACCGCTACCAGATATAGGAGATATTGCTCCGTCAACTCCCTCTGTGTGTCTCTCTCCAAAACTAGAGGACCTCTCAAAAAGCGTAGGAACAATCCTAACGACACACGGCAGTGCCTGGCCCAAATGTTATAATTTGGGGGATTTATTTGTTGAAATCGTCCCTCCGAATCCGAATAGAAAATTAAGCCAAAAACTAATGAAATTAGTTGGCGGGAAAGGTGGCCCAATTACACCTTTTGCTGCTGCATAAAAAGCTAAAAATTCAAATTATGTGTGTATCATTTAGATCTATTTTGCCTTGCTATTCTTGTGCTGGCTCTAGAGACAATCCCTGGAGAAAAAAGTCTTTCATTTCCGGGTCACAAAATCTAAGAAATGGTATCTGATTTATGATTAACCCAAACTATACCTAAAGAACTGACTACTGAGAACACACATGATTGAAATAAGTAGATAGTTACCCCCACTTCTCCCCCAGTTACACACCTGATACAGACTGCCATCTGCGTGTGGTCTGAACTGTCCTTACACTCATCAAAGATCAAGGTAAACATCCCAGCCGTTTTCATCTCCTCGTATATCTGCTCCCTAACCATAAGGGCCATGATCTTAATGAACTGATTGAAAATATTTTTCCCGGTATACTCAACTACCTCCTTCGCTATTGCCTCGGCATCAAACTGTTGTCACAAATCCTCTTGGTGCACCTGAATTATGTGATCTCTCCTGGAGAACAGTCCCCTTCAGCTCCTCTAGGCAAGCCATGTCTCAGCAGAAGAAACAGCCTGGGTCGCCCTTCCTCACAAAGAATCATCATCTCCATTGTTTCAGTGATGGTCTTGAATTACTCCTCCAAGTACCGCTGTGGAGGCTTCATTCTCGTGCTTTTCCGCAAGCTGAGTAGGGGTTCGTGCTGGACAGAGTGAAATGGGTATGGTAATGACGGGCCACACACGGGCCAATATTCTATTTAACTTATACCTTATTTAAAATTAACAATTTCCAATGAACCTTTTTTTTTCGGTGCAATAATAAAATATTTATCGGGTTTAATGTTTATTGATTTATGCTGGCTGTATAGACAATCCTCCATAAAGTATTACGGCGAGCTCGTTGTCTGGAGTATTGAAGATATCGATCGGTTTAGCGATGGGCTGCTCCCCTCTGTCCTTGTAGTTGAGGATAGGTGGTACATGCTCGTACACACCACTACTTGATAAAAGATGTTGCTCCGTCAACTCCCTTAGTGTGTCTTTCTCCAAAACTATTCATCGCCCTTGTCTGAACGTGACAGATGTATGTCGTCACGGTGAGCTAGAATTATCAATGTCTCTTTCTTATACTCTTAAACTACAAGGATCAGTAAAAAGTGTTAGACGGATCAGGGATAGTGAGGAGAATGTTGGGTGGTGTTCGTTAGGGGAGGTTTTAGTTTTAGAGGTGGTATACTTGCCTTCTTGTAACTGATACATGGGTTACGTCTCAACTCGGTGAAACGAAACTTTCCTAGGAATGAGACTCGTCCGTTGAGATCCGCTGCGTTGTGGTTAAATGACAAGATAGCATGGCTATGATCTCTCTTCCCTTTGATCGGGGTCTTGATCAATGGGTGGTCTGAAGAATTCAAACCTACCAATTTTCCCCTTAAGTATTCCTGTAACTCATCCAATCTGGCCTTGGATTCGATCAGCCTGGCAATGGCCTCTACCCGCATAGTGTAGTAGTATGGAGTGTTCATGTTAACTATTATATTCCATTGGCCCTCCGGTGCCAGATCTGTATCTACTTCAATCCTATCCGTCAATATCAGTCAACGTACAGTTCGGTTTCTTGATGGGTGTGCATGTGTAACGGTGTTCGGAGCCTGCATTATATTTGATGAAGCAGATCGGTATCTTCTTCAATCCTACCCGTCACCTTAATTATTCTCTATTATATTGGTATTCTGATATTGGTGAAAGCACGCTGATAATCTAGTAACCATTCCTCCGTGAGACCCTTAATTAAAACAATTTTCGAAAATGTGGTCAATAGAATCTTTTTTATCTGGCCCTTAATGATCTATCTTGTTTTGTTCTTCAAGGCACACAATCTCCTGTTGAAGAAAAAACACCACTATTCGTTGAAACAGTATACTGCAGTAACTCCTCCGTTGTGATTGGTGATGCCGAGTTAGGAAGATAATTCCTTTATCAGATTCGAGACAGACGTTCAGAGAGGCTGGCTACCTGATGGCAACGTAACGGCTTAGCTGAGAGAAAGATAGGAATAAGTGTGTGTAGTGCTTCCGGTTACTACCCGACATTTATGGTAACATCCGTAGTTCGTATTCCACTGGTAACCTGATGAACATGGTGAGCGACGTTTCACTTACTCTGGGTGGTTTCAGGGCTGTTGGAGTGCCAGTTATCTAACCCAGTTTTGTCCTTCAGATAGGAATTATGACGCGGTTTCGGCATCTCAATGGCCAGATAGTCAGTTTCGGTCTCAATCATCCTCACATGTCTTCTGTCTCGGGATACGGACATGGTGCTAATATAAATAGCAGGTAAGCATTCCCCTTTAGAGTTACAGGGGGCCTTGTAATCCTTCCATCTAGCTTGGTCTGAAGTCTTCGGAGCATTACCGGGTCCTGAGTTGGGAGTCGGGTTAGTTGTTGTCTGGTGTTGTCTAGTGTAGTTAAATGACGTTGTTGTATTGATGAAAGTTGTTGATTTCTCTAAGTCTGTTTACTAGGGTTTAGCCCACTTACTTTCAAATAACCGGGAGGATCGCGGAGGCGGATTGAGTTTCGGTATCAATCATCCTCACATGTCTTCTGTCTCGGGATACGGACATGGTGCTAATATAAATAGCAGGTAAGCATTCCCCTTTAGAGTTACAGGGGGCCTTGTAATCCTTCCATCTAGCTTGGTCTGAAGTCTTCGGAGCATTACCGGGTCCTGAGTTGGGAGTCTGGTTAGTTGTTGTCTGGTGTTGTCTAGTGTAGTTAAATGACGTTGTTGTATTGATGAAAGTTGTTGATTTCTCTAAGTCTGTTTACTAGGGTTTAGCCCACTTACTTTCAAATAACCGGGAGGATCGCGGAGGCGGATTGAGTTTCGGTATCAATCATCCTCACATGTCTTCTGTCTCGGGATACGGACATGGTGCTAATATAAATAGCAGGTAAGCATTCCCCTTTAGAGTTACAGGGGGCCTTGTAATCCTTCCATCTAGCTTGGTCTGAAGTCTTCGGAGCATTACCGGGTCCTGAGTTGGGAGTCTGGTTAGTTGTTGTCTGGTGTTGTCTAGTGTAGTTAAATGACGTTGTTGTATTGATGAAAGTTGTTGATTTCTCTAAGTCTGTTTACTAGGGTTTAGCCCACTTACTTTCAAATAACCGGGAGGATCGCGGAGGCGGATTGAGTTTCGGTATCAATCATCCTCACATGTCTTCTGTCTCGGGATACGGACATGGTGCTAATATAAATAGCAGGTAAGCATTCCCCTTTAGAGTTACAGGGGGCCTTGTAATCCTTCCATCTAGCTTGGTCTGAAGTCTTCGGAGCATTACCGGGTCCTGAGTTGGGAGTCTGGTTAGTTGTTGTCTGGTGTTGTCTAGTGTAGTTAAATGACGTTGTTGTATTGATGAAAGTTGTTGATTTCTCTAAGTCTGTTTACTAGGGTTTAGCCCACTTACTTTCAAATAACCGGGAGGATCGCGGAGGCGGATTGAGTTTCGGTATCAATCATCCTCACATGTCTTCTGTCTCGGGATACGGACATGGTGCTAATATAAATAGCAGGTAAGCATTCCCCTTTAGAGTTACAGGGGGCCTTGTAATCCTTCCATCTAGCTTGGTCTGAAGTCTTCGGAGCATTACCGGGTCCTGAGTTGGGAGTCTGGTTAGTTGTTTGTCTAGTGTAGTTAAATGACGTTGTTGTATTGATGAAAGTTGTTGATTTCTCTAAGTCTGTTTACTAGGGTTTAGCCCACTTACTTTCAAATAACCGGTAGTATCTCGGAGGCGGATTGAGTTTCGGTATCAATCATCCTCACATGTCTTCTGTCTCTTTATCGCTTCGGTATAATCGTATTCCGAAATTTGGGAAACCAAGAAGAGTAGCTGCCAATGGAGCTTATTTTCGGGTCGTATTATAACTGTTCCCTCAGATTTTTCCATAGCTATATTTTTAACCTATTCATTTATTAAACTTTCATCCATTGCGTTTATTAAGTTATACGTTATTTAGTTTATAATCTCTGAATCTTGAGCTCCGCATCGGGCACGATATTTCCAGCCAGAACTTCCTTGAAGGTAAGATGGGAAGAAGGACCCGTATCAGCCTCGTTGGTAGAAGTAGCTGTAGTCTGAGAAGCCTTTGAATTACAGGATACAAGTGCTTTTCTGTAATTACGGACTGCCGTTACTGTTGTTTTTAGAGACGTTGAAGAGGTTTGATTACAGTTGGGATGGTCGGCCGGTGCTGGAGACTGAGATTGAGGAAAACTAACTTCTTCTGGGTGCCAAATGATGTAAAATTAAAAGGATAACTTCTTTCGATTGTCCAGCTACAGTTGTTTCTATGTTTTGATGTGGAGAAGTGTCGAATTAGTGCACTGACTGCTAAAGGGCA